>JAILXH010102124.1:2767-20181 GCA_023558415.1 Piaractus mesopotamicus | reverse complement strand
TGTGTGTGTGTGTGTGTGTGTGTGTGTGTGTGTGTGTGTTTGTGTGTGTGAATAAGTAATATGTAATATAGAGGATATGTAATCAAAGCAATTCAGGACGAATCGAAACTGAACAACAGTTTCTCTCCTCTTGTAATAAATATAAAGATCCCGGAGAAAATTATTTCAACTCAGTTGAAACTTATATCTCATTATTTGAAGAGAAATTGATTAAAACTGAAGATTTATTATTCATGTGTTTAGGAGAGACACCAGAATGTGTTGAGCCATCAGCTAAATATGTTTACAGCTGCTACAAATGCAGAGAACAGAATGAAACATTGTGTGTATATACATATATATATTATACATAGAAAAGAGAGAAGCAGGGTGGGAGAGAGAGAAAGAAAGGCGAGAAAGACATAAAGGGAGAGAGAGAGATGAAGAGAAGAGAGAAAGACAGAGAGAGAAAGAGAGAGTAAGCGAGATATTGAGAGAGAGAAAGATAGGTAGGTAGATAGAAAAAGAAAAAGAGAAAAGAGAAGATAAGAGAGCGAGGCAGTGTGTCAGTTCAGTGGTGGTGTTAAACTGCATCAATTTTGGAAAGTTAGAATCGGTTATGTAATAAAAATAATTTTCAACACAGTAAGTACTATTTTTTGGCCAAAATAAAATCTATTTTCCAATGTAGAAATAAAAATGCTTTATATTGTTTTCCTTGTTTGTATCCACTATGGTGTAAATTCATCCTCCAGTCACATTTATGAATTCAATTTGTTTTTCAAAATAATTCTGGACAGTCTCAAAATAATCAATCAAATTGAACATTGATATTTCAAATTTAATGATGTGGTAAATAATTTAATAAACAATTGTAATTAAATTGAATCAGTGAAAACAGAGAGATTTACATCCTTACAAATAACTACTAGTCACATTTGTGTATT
Organism: Piaractus mesopotamicus; assembly: GCA_023558415.1. NCBI lineage: Eukaryota > Metazoa > Chordata > Actinopteri > Characiformes > Serrasalmidae > Piaractus > Piaractus mesopotamicus. The sequence continues at coordinate 19,255 of JAILXH010102124.1, read as the reverse complement.
CAGTGTATTTTTAAAAATAATCCTACATCTCACCAAAATTACTGACATTTATTCAAATCGTAGATCTGACTGATGTTCTAAACCTCTTCCCCAAGGAATCATAATCATATCGAATCACTGAGAGGTCAAACTGCTTGAACCGTGGTGAAATCATATCCAGATGTTCCAGCTTTGAGCTGACCAGTGAAAAGTCAGGAGCATCACAGGAAGCTCGTTCTCTGATGGTTTAAATGACCTTAATATTGCATTGCTGTAAAGAAGCTGAGGGCCAGAGTGGCATCAGCCAGCCTGCTGTGCCTCAGAGCTGAGAGAAACGGGCAGTGCATTGAAATCAAGCAGTGTAGTCAAGCAGATAATAAACAGGACTGCTGAAGAATGCAATTACTGCACGTCTCGATTCGCTGGCTGCATTTGCATGGCCGCTGCGCTGCGTCTCGCTCCCTCTCTCTCTCTCTTCACACATGCACACATGGGCGGACGGAGCGATGCTGCAGATGGCCTTAGGTGGAAGCTGTGCAGACTTGCTGAATTCTGCTTCATTATCGGGGCGGATCAGACGAGGGTTTGTTGTCTGCAGGATGCGGAGGTGGAAGCTGCACTACTTCCAGGATCGAATAAATAAGAACAAAACAAAGGCTTCCTTCAGAGCCTTCAGTCGCTCTGAGTTTCAGAACAGGCTGAAGGGAAAAAAGAAGGACCAGAGCCTCCAGAGAGGAAAGCAGGAGTTTTATCATCGTTTACGAAAGATACCGATGCCAGTTCTATTGAGGTTTTATGAAAACAGAATCAATAGCTTACAGATATTTCAATGCCTTTTATAAGAATATGTAATCTTTAGAAGCTGAAAGTTACTTTGGTTTTGTTGTGCTTTTCAAATGTAATTACATAATTACATATTTAGACTAATAACTTAATAACTCAATCAAATTCAAATCACACAATATTGTTTTCTGTTTACAAACACAGATGTGGATTGAAAGTCTAGAATCTGCAGTTTAATCAGAATTTCTCCTCTTGTTTCAATACAATTTATGAGTGAATAATAATGTCAAATTATGAAGTGCTTTTGTTTTGCAGTCTGCAATATCTGCAACTTTTAGGAGTCAAAACTCATGGGACATCTTTTTCAACTTCAGAAATGGTTAATTTTCTCTAGACACTGGGTGTGTGAACATATAGACCCTGGGGACCCTTGAGCTCCCACCCTTTTGCACTTTGACTGTAGACGTGCCCTCCTAGTTGGCACAAATACAAAAATTATGTTTTATATGGCCTCTGCCTTTGTTCATGATCCATTTTACCCTGGGAATAGATAGAGATAGTGGGTCAGTTTGGGCTTCTTCACTCTTGGGCGCCATCTCTCATGGGGTTTCAGCCATCTATTAAGATTTTACCTCAGTATTTCTGACCTGACATGGGTGCATGCATCACAACAGCGTTAAAGAGAAAAACGTCAAGTTCCATAATGGGGTCATTTGGAACAACCTAACCATTTTTGGCATAAAGCCACTCATATTTTTCATTCTACTATCGTATTCTAAGACACCTTAAAAGTCAGGGAGAAGAAAAACATCCCAAATGACTTTCATGGAGCACATTGTGATTGGTCAATTTCATCATGTTGATTTTGGTTGATTAATTTCCGTCCATTTCTAACACCACGGCATATCACCAGTCAAGTTTATTTGTTGACTGTGTGTGCCAGCCTGCCGTGCAGAAAATGAGAGATTGCTGGTTTGATGATCTGCTCTGGTGAAAACGCCCTCATATTAGCATACAACTGTGGTATTTGAGGCTGCCTATAACAGTCTTTGGGCAATATACTTATTTAGGACTGCACGACAGATCATATTTTTAGCATTATTGTGATATGAGTTCCACAAGAAGTTCCACATTCACGCAACACCAGAGAGATGGCATTACATTGCCCGTGTAACGAAAATAGTTCATGCTCTGAAAAGTTAACGCATTAAGCTTAATCTCGCATGTGCAGAAGTATGCACATACCCAGTGTACACATGAATAAACTGACATAAAAAGTTGACAGTCACATCTATCAGTATGGCTAAAAACGATGATAACACAGTCGCACAAAGGAAGCAGACAGAGGAGTTTCAGAAACTTTTAATTTTTTTTTTTATTAAGCAAACTGCCTTGGTCATTCAAAAGCAACAGGGAAACCTTTAGCCACTATTGGTTAACTGATTACCCAGTCAGTTTAATGTTCAATGAGAGGCAGTCATTGTCTTCTAGTTAATTCTAAGTTAATTCTGCTAGATGATTTTGGAATATGCAAGATTGTTGAGGTAACTGTGAGAACAGAGAAATATCTTTTGTAACTTTTTCTAACTCATTGGCCATCTGAGCTACTAAATGCTGACTTAAATACCAGGTTGCCAGATTAATTGCTGAGACGTTACTATAGTACCGTCGATCAAACATTTGTATGGTGTCTATTTGTTCTGTTTCCAGTTTTACATCTGAGAAGTTGACACTCTGAGAATCTTGTGTCAGGTTTTGACAGTGTCAACTATTTTCATTACATCAGCACGAACCGTTAAAAGCCTAATCTTTTACATGAGGGACAAATAACTTAACCATTAGGCTAAACAGCCAATTGAAAAACACACACAGCTCTAAAACTCCTCCATCCTGAACTACAAGCCTGTAAAAACATATCAAACATCGGGATTGTTCTCACACCTAGTACTTGTTTTAAGTATGTGAGGCAGTAATGGCTACTGTCACAACAAGCATATTTACAACTAATTAACAAACTAAACTAAACAAATAAATAAACAGAAAATATGTATTAGTTCTTATGTGCCTATATACAGATAAAAATATATGTATTTGCTTTTGTAGCCTTAATAGAAAGAGCTGTTGAGGTAGTAATGACTGTTTCTCAGCCTTTCAGTGCACAATAAAATGTGCTTACAGTTCTGATTTAAGTGGCTATTAGTATTTTATTTCTTTTTATTTTGCACAATAGTGAATGGTGCTTTTATAATTTTGTATTTTGCTGTTTGCTTAAAGGACAGATTTATTACATTTCTGTTTACACATCCGAAAAGTCTGTACTTGCGTCACATCCTGTCACAATTTTTAATAAAAACGTATTACTCTCATGTTGTCATTGTGATATCCAGCAGCTTTATTGAACATCATGTCATCATGTCAGCATCGTACAGCCCTACTCCGAACATTATGTTAGTCTTCCACTGTAACATGATTGGACCATATATCTATGTAAATTGCATGAGCAAGACGTTTTATTCCCATTATGTTGGCCTTTTTTTCCCTTGAGCCACTGCCCCCCCAAAAGGTCTGTGCATAAGCCTGATTGACAGGATGAGTTAATTAATTTTACACGTCGTCTCTCCCTCTCTATCCCTCTATAAACAGTTTTTTATTTATACCCAGGCTAATATAACTTTGTTGAAGTGTCCTCATGATAGACATGTGTTTCCTGCACTCTTTCAGCAAAACCACATGACTTATTGTACAGACGTGCGAACAGGGCAGTGAGCGGTACGTGTAACCATGGCAGTGGGGTTGCGAAGCTACATGTGAACATATGAGGGTGTGTCACCTCCCCCAGACCACAAATAGGAAATGATCGCTATGTCGAGTCCACAGTCTATCGCTACTGTTTTTGAGGTGCTACCTTACGTAAATAAACAATTGTTGATGCACATTGCTGGTGTACTGCTACAGGCTGTGTTTCACACCCTTCATCAACGGTCTGTTTCTGACCACTGAGCTCTTGGCTGGATATTTTTGGGTGGTGGACCACCTGGGCTGAACAATTCTGAGAAATATCTAATTGTGAATATATAAATGTCTAATTTTTCTGTGAAGTATTGTGACTCATTTTATGTTGTGATTAATTGCTATAATTTCAGGTCCAAGCTTGTTTTTTTGGCCATGAAGACCAGAATATCCGTTTTTGTCTTGATACTTGAATGAACATAGTGCACCAAGTTTTGGTTGTGTTGTCATGTACGCAGAACATCGGTACATTAAAACTCTCAACCTAGTAGTGACACTTGTGTAAGAACTTCAACACCTCAGTGTCTGATACACACTAACATGCTGTTATGATGTCAGTGCCACTGCTGTTTTGTGAAAGGTTCAACACCCAAATAACATCAGGTCATCAGTGGTGGTGTGGTCAGCCGCTGACCAATGATGAATGAAAGAGCAGGTGGCTGACAAATTGTACATGACAACAGATGGGCTACAGTCTGCAGTCAGACTTATACAGTGGTCCCAAAACGTATTTGGACATTTTTGTCACTTAAAAAAGCATTAAACAAAATGTCAAACCAAATAGCATTTATTTCAAACAGAACATTCTTTTTTTTTTTTTTTTGTAAAAAGGTAGATGGTGCATTTCAGATTGTTATCATTTGAGTCAGTGTCAGTTCATTCTATATACACACCTTGCATGTTGCATAGGGCCCCCCACCTGCTGAGGGGGCACCCCATTGGAGAAAATGATGTCATATTTTATGATTACTTATTAGATTAAGCCAGTTATACCTTATTAAAGAGCATGTGGTGGCCTAATAGGTCTAAGCTCTTTATAATGTTCAGGCAAAATGTGACTGGGTATGTGTAACAGCAGTGTGCTGCATTATTTTTCTGTTATCCACATTTACGTAGTAGCAGCAAACGTGACATGATGGCTTTAAAAAACATGACACTGACAGTAAGATAAGATAACAAGATGTAAGAATGTCTCTTGTTTCATTAAAGTGTGAATGAGTGATCAAAAATCGTTCTGTCGCTTGTTTGTTGCTGCTGGACACAGATGGACTGTGCTAGATTTCTACCATCAATCTGAAATGACTCCAAGCTCTGTAAGCAATACGTTATTTAGGGAATAAAATGATGAAATATGCGCCCGAAACAGTGCTAAATATGCACAATTTAAAGCCATTTGTGTTTCAGCCGCAGGGTGCACACATTTGAATAGATGTATAATGTGTTATTTGTGCATAGAGGTTATACATTTCTGACCAAAGGCTATGTTCACATTACAAACCTCATTTGTTCAGATCTAATATTTCTAACACAGTGACTCATATTCATGTAAGTAAATAACACAAATCTGTCAATTATCGTGAACGGAACTGTCCTGAAACGACCTGTATGCGCACATCATAATCAATAACATCTCATGAATGAACCGCATTCTTAATAATCAGACAAACTAAACAGTAGTAATCAGCTTTTGTTGTGAAGATAATTTGCTCTGAGCCGTTCTCAAATGTTCATTATCAGAGCAAGATGAAGATGAAAAAGGGTCAGATGCTTTTGTAGCGTTTACTAACTTGAACTAACTTTAAGTTAGATGCTCCTGCCACTTTAATAGTGAATGATCCTGTGTGCACAATGGAAAATAAAAACAAAACAAGAAAAAAAAAAACACATGAATGAACTGATCTGACCATTCTAATTAAAGCTGCATGGGCATGAATCGGCTATATAGCTGATCTAGGATCACTTATGAAAGTGGCTCAGATTTGATTAAAAATGTCAGTGTTTTGTATCTGCCTAGCCTGGAAAGCAGCAGTTGTGCATGACATTAAGGCAAAAATCAGATTTTTGCCATTTCGTCCTGGCCCAAGTGGTGCTGTGTATAGAGGACTGTGGGGGGAATTTGAACTAAGCTTATCATCAGTTTGGTAATGTTAATTATTCCTAGTTAGCTAACTGCTGTTGAATGCTTGACAAACCATCATCAGCATTAATCATGAGGTTAGTTCTGTGAGCTTTCTTATGATGACATCACTGATCACTTTACCTCATGAATTTGTAGAAATGCTAAATTCTAAAAGGTACAATTATTTCCTCAACTTCAGTGCACTTAGATGTGCAGTTTACACGTAGATATGCAGTTTAGGTTTGGGTGCGAGGGGGTGGGGTGCAAATCATGTTTTGCTTCAAGCCCTGGTAAGGCTGCGACCAATACTGATTTGAGTTGAGTGATTTCTTTGCAGTCTTCTGCAGGTTTAAATCCAAAATGTCTTTGTACACTTTGTTGGAATTCTTCTCCAGGCTTTCTCCATCAGTTTGAAGTTGCGCTTAAGGTGTTTGTCACTAAAATTAATAGCATTTTGTTAGACATTGACCTAAATAACTACATTAAAGTTTACAAATGCTTAAATGGAAAAAGTGTCCCAAAACAAATGTGTTTTTTTGTAATTTAATAGCATTTTTATTGAAAGGCTTATGTTTAAACAAGTAGTATTGACCAACCAACACACTTAAGTAGAACTTGGGTATTAGGTAGAACTTCCTCAAGCCTGTCGGAAAGCATCCCAGGTGGCTCCTTATGAATCTGCTGGAGCAAATGCAGGGGGTCTGCAAAGCTGTATCAAGTTAAAGGGGATCCGCTCTGAGGATTCTAAAACAGACCACTGAACACTTTTTGGGCACTATGTAATTCCATATCTGTTATTGTTCATCTGTGTCTTTACTGTTGTTTTAATGTAGAAAACAGTGAAAATAAGACAAAACCCTCCTATGTGGGGTGTGTCTAAACATTTTACGAGCCTAGTACTCTTTATAGTGGGCCTATACTGGAACATCATGAAGTGGACAGTGATTAGAAATACAAAGTGTTTAATGAAAGAGAGCTAAAGATAGACAGACAGACAGAATGCACGGTACATGTACATGGATCTGCAGGGTGAGAGGAAAAGAGAGACGGGGTGAATAGCTGACTCAGCTAAACTGTTTTGGGACCTGTTTTCATGTATGCTGGACATGACTTTTTGCCTGTGAAACTGGCCTGAGACTTGTTTAGCTGACCTCATGTAGGACCTGTATAGGTGAGCTTTCTCTGACTCAGCCCTGTCCCATTGTCCCTGGAGCTCCACTGCTGCACTCTCTCTCTCCTCTTACTGCCCCATTCTCTCTTATTTTTCCTGGCAAAACGACGAGATATGTATCTGTTCCAGGAAAGAGAGATTTTAGAACAGGCCGCTAGAACAAATCGGCAGTTGTTTTGATTCAAGCCGAGCCTTTTCTTTACAGCAGTGCCTGCCTGCGACACCTGTATGTTGACATCATTCTGTGCTTACATCATCCTAAAAAACAACTCGGGGCGAGTAGGCCAAAACAAGTTTTCACCCACTGCTTCTTGTGTTGGAAAAAGACAAGATTTTCTTGCAGCAGCGATGTTTTGATCTTTCCTAGTGCTGATGAAATTGCACAAGTGAAACTCACAAGTCACCTTCTCTTTAGCAAAGCACGCTACGGCTATGCGAGCAAGAAGCAGAGCACACAAGCCTTATAGCTCAATTTACCCATCCATACTCTTAAAAATAAAGATGCCAAAAAGGGTTCTTTGCACGATGCCGTGGGCGTCGCCTCACAGCAAGGAGGGCCTGGGTTCGATTCCCGGCTGGGCGACCAGGGTCCTTTCTGTGTGGAGTTTGCCTGTTCTCCCCGAGTCCGCGTGGTTTTCCTCCGGGTACTCCGGTTTCCTCCCACAGTCCAAAGACATGCAGTCAGGCCGATTAGATATGCTAAATTGCCCCTAGGTGTGAAAGTGTGTGTGTGTGAATGTGTCTGTCTGTCTGCCCTGTGATGGACTGGCGGCCTGTCCAGGGTCTATCCTGCCTTCCGCGCAATGACAGCTGGGATAGGCTCCAGCACCCCACCGCGACCCAGTAGGATAAGCGGTTTAGATGATGTGTGTGTGTGTGTGTGTGCGTGCACGTGCACGATGCCGTAGAAGAACCACTTTTGGTTCCCTAAAGAACCTTTCAGTGGACGAAGCATCAGGGTGAAGAAGCATTTCAAAAATTCAAAAAGCTCCACATAATGTTCATAGAAGAGCCTTTAAATTGGTAAAGAAACTTAACGTTTTGTGAAAGTTCTTTAAACTGTTGAAAAATCCTTCACACTCACATCTCTCTCACATCTCTCTATGGAGAAGAACCCTTTGAGTGCGTGCTCTGCCTAGAGATGGGAGAGTTCTTTCACAGGAATTGTTGAGAGGTTGGACAGGCTTTACTGAACTTTGCCAAAACCTAATGAACGTTTTTGTCAAAATATGTCATTTTAGAGCTTGATATTCATTTCAGATGAGATTTATATATGATATATTTGATGCATGTGAAAAATCACACTGTTAGAACTGATTGGATGTATGTTTTGTGACTGCAACAGAATAGCCTGACTTGGTAGTATAGAACTTTTTTATAGAAATTGGACACATGACATTATGTAGCGGCCCTAAACAAAGATTGCTTCAATTTCTGTAAAGCTGGTCCGGCCTTGCAATGGTTACTATGAAAGAATGCATTTGTGGGTGCAGCATGGATAAGATAATCCTATTTTTTGCTCAGATTCGATATTTCTACCTTGTTGGTTCACATTTGTGTTTGTAAGTGAACATTTAATGTGTCATTAGTGTGACCATACCTCTACCCTGAATGGACCTGCAGGAACACATTTTATATTCGAGTTAGCTGCTGCTGACATGCTGCTCATACTGGATGAATAGCATGTCAGTGATCTGCCCCCACTGAATCATGCAGATTTCAAGTGAATGATGGTTGGACATGCACTGTTTGAATATTTTCTTTTTGTTTACTTTCTTTTCTTCCTTCTTTTCTGCCTCTTTGTGCGTCTGGTAGAGAGGTGGTGGGTGGCAGTCACGCCTCACTGTAAATCACCTGACCGCCATTGCAGGGCCTTGCTGTAGCCACGGCAACCCAGCTGGTTCCAGATTCTGTCTTCAGCAGTACATGTCATTATGTCTAAAGGACAGCCAGTATTATGTCTCACAGTCGTCCGGAGTGGAGATCACACATGGGAGGAGATCAGTCTCAGCAAGTGTCATTCACTCATCCTATAATACAATGTACTTTCTCTCTCTTTTTTCCCTGACCACCTCCATCTCTCTCTCCCTCTCTCCTCTCTAACATGTTCTCTCTCTGTCTCACTCTTCCCCTGCCTCCCCCCATCTCTTTCTCGCTCTCTCTTTTTGAGAAGTTCTCATAGGCAGTCTAATTTTACATCCTTCTCTAGTGTACCACAAACCTTTGCTTCCACACAGGAAGTGATGTCATGCGTTTCTCTTCCTGTGGCTGAATAGGGAGTAGGTTCTATGTTCGCACTGCCCTGTGACTCAAACAGAAAGCACCAGCAGCTGCCTGTCTCTCCTGACCTCTGGCCTGTTTGTCTTGTCTTTTATCCTCGTAACTCTCAGTGGTTACAGTTTTCACTGGCAATTACAAAAACATGTTGCAATTTTCTATTTTCTATTTTTATTATGCACTCATAACTCACATCAACCTCAGATCCTCACAGATTTTTACCGCTGCACCCTTGAGAGTGTACTAACGAACTTTGTGATGGTGTGGTATGGTAGCTCCACCGTGGCAGACAGGAAGGCCCTGCAAAGAGTGGTGAAGACCACTCGATGCATTATTGGCACACAGCTTCCTGCCGTTGGAAACCTTTACCACCTGATAATGTTGCGTAAACGCAGAACATGCAGCATTGTCAGGGAGTCCTCCACACTGTATAACCTCCTGCCATCTCGGAGGAGATACAGGAGCATCCGTAACCAGTCGGCTCAGGAACAGCTTCCTTCCGACATCCATCACACTGCTGAACTCCACAATACACCAATAAACACTGCCCGTACTGAACACTCAGGATACACACTGGACTTATTTATATATCGTTAAGCAGAGAGATTCTGTCAGAAGTACAGATTCTAATCTTTCAATCAGTACCACATTTCAGTTTGTAGATAGAAGAAGAGATATTTTATCGTGGTTTGAATACGATGAAAGGTTCTTGTTGAGTGTACAGTCTTGTTTTGCAGAAAGAAAAATGTTGCTTTGCATACTGAACTCATTTTCGTCTCATTTTGCTGACATGAAAACAAACAGAAAAAGACTGAAAAGTAGACTAGTAGAAACGAAATAAACAAAAAGTGGACTCAATGTCTACTTTGACTAAGTAATAACTCTGAACTTTTAACTATTTAGAAACTAGTTTGAGTTCAGGTCAGACAGAGTCACCTCACCCAGGCCAGCATTCATTCACATAGAAGGAAACAGTAAAAACAGACAGGTATGTGTGCATTTAGCACTTCATAACATTTGCTGAAATCATTTGCTATTATGGGCAATAAACACATCCAGCCTTGACCTCTATAACTGTTTCACAATTATTCATAGTGGTGTGTTGGTATATACAAGGGTGTGTTTGTAAGTGTGTCACACTTAATGTCCATTATAGCTTATGCAGTTACCTTCTGGCAAATGTCAGTTAGATCCATATTGAATCAATGACAGTTGGACACAAATTGCAGCTTGGAATCGACATTCATATGTGTAAATATTTGCTGAAAATTTGAAAACGTGTACATTTTCAGTGACTTCAAGTTGTAAATGTACTGATGTTGCTCCAGAGTGGAGGCGTGGGTGAGGGTGACATTATGCTTTTAAAACAAAAGGACATTTTATTTAACAGATATGTTTTAAATACATTCATCACCTAACCCACTTATCTTTCTGGGTCACAGGGGGGTGTGCCGCCCAATATTTCGAGATGTGATATTACAGATAAAATTACAGATTAGATACAAAATGTTAGGGCTTAGTTATGTTGCAGTCAGTGTAGTCTTTTGTTCTGCCAATGTGCTACCGAGTCTGTTGTGTTTGCTGCCAGCATCATGCCACTCGATGCATAACCAAAACGGTCCAGGAGAGTTTTTATTCACAAAAATGCAGCATCTCAGTGAAGTTCAGCTTCACAGGGTAAGTAAGCATTAAAAGCTAAATGCATGTAGGAAAACGAAGTGAGTAACTGCTAGTACATCGCAACCACTTTCTCTTGGTTCCTAAAGCAGTTACAGACAGTACACAACCCTATGCAGCAATAGCAACCTAAAAACCAACCAGCCGCCAGTTTCAGTGGGGGTGCAATTACATTTCTCACGACACGCCACCGCTCATGGGTATTTCAAGCAGAGCCAATTTCCATGGTGTAGATGCCTAGCATGTACATTTTTATTCTTTTTGTCTGTCTATACCTCTTCCTTCCCTCTTCATGCTTCTTCTCCCCCTTTTCCCTTAACTTAAGTTGTCCACTTTAAAGTCAGGTAAAAAGAGTAAGGTCCAGGAGAGGAGAGGCTTGCAGATGTGATTTGTCCTGTGCTGAGTAAATGTAAATGGAGGTGAATTCCAGTGTTTCTCCACAGTCTGATGTTATCAGCAAACTTCCTGCTCTTGCTGGCCACAGTGGAGAACAGTTAGGTGCCAGGACAGGCAGAAATAAGAGAAAGCATGGAAAAAGGAACATAGAGTTCCATATAAAGTAAATACATCATGGAAACCTATGGAGAATACCCTTCCATAGGTTCTGCCTTCTTTCTTTAACACTCTAATCAGTGGCTCCAGTGCCTATCTGTTTGTCTTGTGCTCCCCTCTCTCCTGTTGTCCCCTTTCTTCCACTCCTGCTGTTCTGACGCAGTTCAGAGAGCAGCCCGGTGGGCATTAGGTTCCCAGTAAACATTATTAATCTGAATAAAACCTGTCACTTCATCCCCTGCTACCTCTCCCTCTGTGGTACCACTCTTCCGAAGCCTTCTTTGATTAATTTCCCTCACTAAACCTCATCAAAATCCCTCTCATTAATATTTAACAACTCTAGGAACTGGATTCATTAGCAAAGCCTTTTCTGCATTAGACTTAACAAATCCTAATAGTAAAGCAGTAGTGGAAAAACAGTGGTGTCAAATAGTAGCGATACGGGTTTTCAGTGCTATACTATCAACATGACACTTTGACAGGACGTGATTAATTACACTGTATTTGAGTGTTCTGCTCAACTTCAGCTTGAGATTTTGCATTTTGTGAGTACTCAGTAGGGATGGATACTGGCTTAAAACCACCACTTTTTAGGGCCCTGATTTATCAAACTTCTCAAAGTAAGAATTCTGATCTACACTCTTGGAAAAAAAGGTATGAATCTGTCACTGGGGTGATACCTTTAAGGCTACATCTCAGTACCTTTAGTCAGGGAACGTAATTGTACCATAATTCATTGAAATTATGTCTTCAAAGTTATGTTATGCAAAGGTACAAACACATACTTTTCACCAGGAAAACTTATTTAAGGTACACAATTGGACCTTAAAACCAATGTTGAACCTTTGAGGGAACATTTACAATTGTTTGTACCTTGATGAACAAAAATGTTCCTGCACAGAACCTTTATTTCTAACAGTGCAGGATAAGCATTGTATATGAAATAAAAATGTGTGGACTGATGAGACGCCTGATCTTATATCAGTGTTCTTACTCTGATGTGCTCAATAAACACATCAGTGAAAGAATGAATGACTAAATGAGTGAATTAATGAAATTGACATTTTATGCAAAAGTATTGAAATTCAGAGTTACAAGGGACTTAGAGAGAAACTTAGGCAGGAAAGGCCTGGCTTAACAACCTAGACTAGTGTAGGGGTAGTTTATGTGTGCAGTTTGATTGTCCAAGGTTATTCTATTTGTTGGGCTATAGTCCAAAAACATCCCTACGCCCTTTAGTGAATTTAGCTACTGTAAGATGCACCATTGCCGACACAGGTTTTCAACTGTGCACAAGCAGCTTGTATAATCTCCATAGAAAAGCATTTCCAATACAATGGGACTTTCAAGAGCATGAACCTGGCTGAAGAGGTGTAAAACTCCACAGCCCAATTCTGGGAAGCGTTATACTCCTCCAGCTGTGCTAACAGTGGAACTGCATTCTCTGGAGTAATGGAGCTCCACCTAATATCAATGGAATGAGTTGGAGTGATGTTTGTGATTCAGAACTAATCATCCAAAGTTATTTCCTGACCTCACTAATGCTCTTATGTCTGAATGCAATCAGATCCTCTCAACAATTTTCCAGTATCTAGTGTAACGCCTTTCCAGAAAGGTAGCAGCCATTGCTGTAGCAAATGGAGAGGGAGTTCTGCATTAATAACCTTGCTTTCAGAAGAACAACTGGATGGTCAGATGTCTGCAAATTACATATTTGGATATGTAGTGAAGGCGCAATGCAGTGTCCTTCACTGTTATTCCAAGTAGCTTAAAACGGACTCCAAAGGAACAGGTAGTAAGTAAGACCTGGTAAGACAGATGAGCTGCTGTTTAATGGTTAAGATTGTGTTTGGTAGATGGTAGTGGACATACTATTGCTTGATGGAAGCAGATGCTATATTTGTCTCGTAGATTTTACTGTCCATTGGCAAAAGGTGGTGTTGGTAGATGATTGTGTTGGTGGGATGCTCTTAAAGCTGCACAGAGGGTGAATCCTAGGTGGACAAAATATGTAACAGCAGTGGTCTAAAGTATAACAGAAGTGGGTACTGGGTGGACAGAACTGAGATTGTGGTGGGTAAATAGAGTCAAGTGTGGTTTAGATGACCTTGACTAGTATTGGGTGGATTTGGATGGATAGTAGTGAATGAGCTTGGTTTGATAGTGGACTATTATTGGTTGCTTGGCTGGGTGTTAAATGTCAGTGCTGGTTGAGTTCAGGGTGATTTTCCTGATCTGTCACTTTCATGCACATCTTGGTCTTAGATCTCAGTGGAACATTTCTCTTTAACCGGATTTGTGTCTGTACTGAGAGATCCTGCCATCACTTTCTAATCTCATAGACTCCACCATTGAGCTACACTGCAATTCCTCATCAGCTGGAAGCACAGTAGAGCTGTATATAGGGAAGAAGAACAGCAGGCACACTTGTGTTTGTGCATGTGTAAAAAAATCTAGGTGAGATATGGTGTGTGTGTGTGTGTGTGTGTGTGCTCTTCTGTGCAAGATGAATCACAGGTGACAGGTGTGTGTGCTCTCTCACATTTGCCAAGGATAGCTATTTTTAACCTTGATAGAAAAAAAATCCAAATTGTGCTAAGCAGAACACATGGTGCAGAAAGCTGCTGATTTATGAGCTGCTATTATTTTCCTCTGTGCTGTCAGTGAGGCTTAAACCATTACATTCACACATTCAGATCCTACGGTAGAACCTGCAAACCCACTTCTATGCTCCTTTTATCTTAAACAGAATGAAGAAAACCTATTGCTCCATGTGTATCTAATCAGTGTGGATATGTGGGTACCACCTGACCTTGAACCTTGGCCCAGTACTGATTTTAAGGTTCAAAAAAATATTCAATAATACTGGCCATTATAATTTTAGATTTCTGCCTAAAATTTAACACATTGGCAGTTGTAGTTAAACAGTGCTTTGCTGACTCATGACATTGAAATCTAAATTGAAATTAAAATCTAATAAACAGCAGATTTTTACTGTATTAAATAATACAAATATTGTATGGGTGTTTGGATATAACTTTCATGTTTTTGATGAAACCGTGATGGTGTTTTGTAATCAGACTGACCAGCTCAGCCTGTGCTACTGTCATATAGTTAAACAGTGAGTAACTCCCACTGGGCTTCCCAGTGCTACAGCCCTGTGAGGTTTTGAATTGTCCTCAGAAGGTTATGAGTTTGAATCCTGTTGATGCTGCGACCCAAAAAGTTACCCAACTCTTGGCACACTATATTCGCAGATACAGATAAAACTGTCCCATGTTATCGGCCAATATACATATCGGTCAGGCACTAGTATATAGGCTCCAAGACATCAGAGCAGAGACTAGTTCTACTCTTATCAAATCACTGGTATTGGACCTTTAGTGCACAGCTCCGTTACGCTGTGACTCCGACTCTGGATTGAGCCCAGTTTGTGTGGCCAGGTGCAGCTGGCTGCCACAATCCCTGCTTTTCTTCTGCTGGGGACTATCCGAATGCGTGACTGCTCTGAACGTCCATCAGAGAGAGGGAGATGGTGGGTGGGAGGAAAGACACAGGAAGAGAGGAAGAGAGGGATAAATCAGACAGAGTTCAGCCAAAGCTCTCTAACAGGCACGCTGGGCAGATTAGGAAGTGACTGCAGTGAACGCAGGTGTTGAACAGGCATTGGGTTCATGGAGTTATTCTTGTGCAAACTTCATTCTTTCTTATTGCAACAGTGTCGTTTTTAAGGATAATATTCAGCTGATGGGCGATATGCAGCACTCTATCACCTCCAAGAAGCCTTAAATTTCAACAAAATTCATAACAGAAGATTTATTCCAAGTAACAGAGATAGTATCATCCTATAGATATTGATGGTATGGTTCTAAGTATGTTCACTGGGACCAAATGCTAATGAATTAAACATGATTTGCTTTTTATAAGAGGTATCTGTACTCTAGATACTATATGTAAAACTACATTCTTTATCTAAATCCAGAATGACTTTTGACTCTGTTCAGAATATGTGTTCATACATAATGCATGTATTCTGAAATAGACCCAACTCTGAAGACAGTGCTGTGACTACTGTGGTCTGTGTTACAGAACGATCATGACTGACTTCCTTTTTTTGTGGTTTTTGTATTATGAAACACATTAAACCATTAAGCACATTCAGCATGGCCTGACACATCTAATGAGTGAAGATACTGTTCATCCTTGCACAACCGTGCCGTATATTTTATCCGCTAATGGGTATTATACATCTTCATCTTCCTCCAGACACTGACACAAAATGATGTGTTTTGGTCTCTGTCTCTATTGTATGGCACATAATCACAGTTCTGCCATATTATCCACAGAAGCCATGTTTTCATAGCTTTAAATTTCACTGAAAGGAAACAGATGCCCACCAAGCGAGAGAGGGAAACAATAGGAAAGCCAAACAGATGGAGGAAAACAGAAAGAGATAGCATTAGCTGATAAAGAGCACCAGCATGGCTAGGTGAAAGGGTGGATCTGTTTCTTCCATTATCATATAGCAGTGGCGTAGGTTTCATTTCAGCTTTTGTGGGGCGGGGGGGTGCACTGCCCATACTACCATATTTACACATACACACTCAAAATGCTAATATTAGGCTTCCTTTTCTTCAGTGTCTCTGTTCTGTAACACAGATCAGTGTAGCAGTGTAGAGGCCTGAGACAGAGTCGTGCTACTTAAATAAGACGACTGCCTTCAGAGGTCAGCAGTATCAACGTTGTTAGACATTGGTAGGTGTCATGCAGACACAGAAGCAAGCCTATAGAAGCTTATTTCTTGCTTTAACGTTATAAATAAATAGGCAAGACCTATCACTTATAAACTAGTCCACAGCAGCAGTGTTTTAATGCAAAGGAGAGCCACAGCCTGCGGCCCATAGCAAGCTGTCAGTAACTTACGTTATCACACGTAGCTGCTTAGTTTACCTCACTTTTAAACAAAATTGACTATCTTGAACATCAGGAAAGTGGAGCTGGTTCAGTCTGTGACAGTAAAGAATCATCAAAGATTCATCCCTTTCCAAACATTACAGAGGACACGCCTCCTCCGCTCCCCAGAAAATGATGCCTGTGTGATATAAGCATGCCAGTCGGCATGATTTCTGTAAAATGTTTA
>JAILXH010102065.1:7818-20211 GCA_023558415.1 Piaractus mesopotamicus | reverse complement strand
AATTTATTGGGAGGGGGGCTGAAGACAGGCAGATTGGGGGGGGGGGTGTAAGAGGAGAGCGAGAGTGCGTGGTGATTGATCACACTGCCAGCATTAGGAAAGCGTAGGCAGTGAGAACAGACACACAGCCCAGAGGCAGCCAGGCCAGCCTCAGTAAAATTCCACTGCACCAGCACAGCAGCCTGAGCACGCCTGGAGCATCCACACCCCTCCACAAACACACAGCACTCGAAGTTTGAGCACGTCCTCAAAGAAAGCACGCCTCTCCACAAACATGCAGCACTTCAAGCAAGCACAACCCCAGAAAGAAGCACATCGCTCTGCCAACGCTTCTTCAGCAACTTTTACAGAAGATTTCAATTCTACAAATGCAGCAGAAATGTTAGATAATTGATGAAGACATAGTAATGAAAATAAGCTCTGAGAAAACTATGTCTAAGAATGAAGGCCTGAACATTTTGTGGCCAACAATGAGTTTTTAAAGGTTTTTAAACTGATGATACTGGCCGATATAACGTTATTTCTAAAAAGTATAAACAATTATACAATGACTGATATAACTGTCAGTTTTCAATTGTCATACTTCCTAAACTGAAACAGCAGAAACTCATTTCTCTTTCTAATTTTCTAAATTATCTAATAATCTTAATCTAATTTTTCTTTAGTTCAAATAAAGGGTAGTTGTTCTTAAGGGTAGGCAATTCGGGAAAAATATTCTATCAGGTAACTTAAAGACATTAGCGTTAGTATTGCCACATTTAAAAAGTACTGTCAAAAACTGTATGTACTTTATTATTCAGCGTTTCACATACTGCACTGCAATAAATCCAGTTAAACAGGACTAATTATGCTCTCTTTGTAATGAAATATGCAGTAGGTCAGAGTTCATAGAGTATTGACGATATCAACAAAATGCTTAGAAAAGTGTATTGTTTATCACAACAACAAAATTAACCATGACAACAATACAATACTGTCATATTGTTTCCATGTTAAAGCCTTTTAAATATGTTTTTGGCATAGCCATCTAATGTTTTGCCCTATCATCGGGCGATCGCAAGTTAGAATCCCAGTCGCGATCAAAAAAAGTTTTTAATTATCTGCACAACATCACCAACATAAATGGGTTATCAATATTGGTCAATATATCAGTTAATCAATATGTCAGTTAGATCCTACTAAGAATATTTAGAACTCTTTCTGTTTATCTGGTGTCAACAGCTTTACTATACGGTCATAACAAAGAGAACTATGGCGAAATGTATCAGAAGGTGGAGGTCAACTATCAAGAAAATCTGAAATCTGACCTGACCTCAGTGCCAAAAGACTGTTGTTGCCGCCATTGCCTACTGGTTTCAATAAAATACTATAAAATGGTTATCTCACATAAGCCCAAAAAAGGCACACAGTCCCAGAAGCACACACCAACAAAGCACACACCAACAATAAAGGGATTTTACTGCAGCATTTTACAAGGAGTTACGGAATAACTGAAATTTAGGTGGAGGACCATGCTTGAAACAGCTCCTCCTCCTTCTTCTCCTCCTTCTAATGTCCTACAAATTCGACCACCACACATGGCAGGCAAACTCACAAAATGGTAACTGGAAGCCAAAATCCTCAAATCAGTCAAATACACTGTAAAATTTCAAACTAAATAAAATAAATTATATTATATTTAAAAAGTCATGTGAAGGTAAATAGTAAATGCATCAGAATGTTAATAATATGCACATCCTAAACATTAAGTGATTTTACTGCATCATTTAAGTAACTGTCATTTAATACCAAATATCAATACCTACGTAGTTAGCCTTAGTATCCGTGAGCCAGTAGGCATGCTTGTTCCAAAATCTAGGTTGCTGATTGGCTGTCTAAACTGTGAGCACGCTATTAATGTCACTGCTTCGTAATTAGTCTGCAATTTGTTACAGTCAGTAAATATATCCACTTCCAGCACTTCACACACATTTCTGGTTTAAGCCAGGCTAACTTTTGGTTTGTAATTTTAAAAAAAGTACCATTTAGTAGTTTGGTATCAATATCAAACCAATTTTAATTATATTCAGATCTTACATTTTTTCAACATATCCAAGCGAACAGAACTAAAACGTTCTGATAAAACAGCAAAATCCAGGAAGTCACACCTAATATATACGACTTGACACTCAATAATCTATAATGACCCGATCCATATTATAACCTCTGTCACCCTAAAGTGCTGCATCACCGCAGTGCCCCCTCCACTGCAGCATTCATGTTGCTGCAGATCAATGCATCCAAGGTCACCAAAGCTGCTGCTCTATGCATCCACACTGACGGCAAAATGGGACCTGCTCCAACTAGCGGCTGCACAGCCACCTCATCTCTCTTTCTCGACAGGGTATCGCATTCGTCATTACCTGGTCAGGCCAAGAGAGCCGCTAACACACTTAAGCCGGTCCTGTTTCACAGCGAGACTGATGAAAACAAGAATCATGATCATTATCTCTTCACGTGAGTCAAGCTGCAGGTGCTAGGAGCTAAAGCAGGTTAAATGTGGGGTTTCGGGTTTCAGTGAGCATTCCCAAACAACAAAGTCCATCGTCCTGGACCAAAGCTAGAGAATTCCACTTAGTCCTAGAGAGTCTAGCACTGCAGTCCATGTCATATCCACTCCTCTAAATATAGACCTGGCCAGTGATAAATTATTCAGGCCTTTCTGTTACTTGATAACTCTAGCAACCAACTCTGGACCGCCTGGAGGCACACAGGAGGTCAGGGTTCACTTCATTTGAGCCGTGGGAGCCATCTTTGCTTCCTTATTCTGAATATCTGATAATGTCCCAATTAAGTTCTCTAAAGTGCTCTAAGGCTTAATGAGATTTAGCCAATTGAATGATGCAGCTGCGCAGAGATTACAATCGCATTTATCAGACGACTCTGTAGACGAGTCTACATTGTGCAGCAATGCTCTGAAAGGACTGTATAAAGCATGTGCATTCGGGAAAAGCTGCAGGAATAAATTTTCCAAATTTTGTCTGAAAACTAAACCACAGACCTACTTGCCAGCTATTTTAACCATCCAGTTTTATGTTCTTCCAACTGCTCAAAATACATAACACTAAAGATTTAAAAGAGGCAAAAAAATGAAAGGGGAAGTCCACAAATGTTTCTAAATTTCTGCATAATAAAAATGGTAAATATGTAAACAAAATCATTTGGAGTGGTTTGATGTGAAATGCCCTGAAACTCACAGTGGTGGTGACAGGAACCAGACGTCTAAAGGATTTAATCCCTCTAAAAGTTCACTCACAGAAAGCTACAACAGGTAGTTATTATAAAATGTATTTTTAGGTCTATTCATAGTGGACAGTTGCATGCAGGGTGATGTAAAGCAGAGTAGTTCCTAGAGAAAACTTCAGGTTTTTTTTTTTTCAGATTTATCACTATTTTACCATTCATTGATCATTTTGGACAGTAAATAAAATGTGTTGTAAAGTGACCCCTGGTTCCTATCACCACCACTGTCAAGAAATGCATTAGGCAGTAAGTTTCTCTACAATAGACCACTTCAAATTAGACCACTCTGTTTACATCTCAGCGATCAAATTATATGGATATTTTGAAAAATCAATGGAATTCACCTTTGACCAGGCATTTCTAACAATCCAGAGGCTTCACAGAGGTATTAATCTCCAAAAAGAAGGTGATAAAAGAAAGTGATGTTTGTGACCAAACGTTAAGGTGGCTTGCCAAAGCTCCTCAAAAGAGCATGGAAACTAAAAATAGGGCTGTTGTCTAGTTTTCAAAAATTCACTCTGAATAATTGTGCTATCAGCCTGAAACGCGAGTGTGTGCTTCGGACCAAAAGATGAATCTTTCTACCAAATAATGGGGTTTGCATGAGATGATGAAGAGATAAAAAACAACAGAATTACACACGAGTGCAATCCATATGAAATGTGCTCTGGGTCAACAGCTCAATATTTCCATAGGGTTTGGTGAAAGCAGTGCGAGCAGGAAATTCTGAACTGTGAGCAGGTTTCTGTTGGACAAAGCAAGAATAAAAGGAAGGACAGCAGGCTTACTCAGATGAGCACTCCCAGTATGATAAACAGGATGTTGGGCCTGTGATTTCATGACTGTAGCTCATAAATCCAAGGATGTGCACAATCAGTGGAATAAAATCATGGATGGCAGAATTATTGAAGTGAAATGCAGTCATACATAACTGTTTACATGAGTTACATCACTCTATCAGGGTTGCTGGTTCTAGCTTAAAATTCAAGGAGCAATGAAATCAGAGGGTTTCTTTGGGATGATAGATGAGGAAGGAAAGGAGAGCAGGTTTATCTAAATAAGCAGTCAGTATGAAATGCAGTACTACTTTCGGTCAACTTTCAAATCTTTATACTAAGATCTGGCGTGAATTTGAAAATTCAAGAACGTAAATCAACAGGTTTCTTCCCTCTAAGATGATGGAGGGGAAAAAAAGGATGTAAGAGGAATGGAGAAAAGCAAAAGCGAGTGTATTCTGACTAACAATGGAAGAAAGTGTTTAAATATGAGCTAAATATGAACTAAAATTATGTGATGAAAAGAGAGGAATAAAAAAATAGATATAGAAAAGGGATACAACTTGATGTCAAAATAGGACGATAAAAAATGCCTCGTAACTCTGTGGGAAAATGGACACAGCTGAATGAAAACGAAATATGCAAATGAGCTGTCGTTCTAAAAAACCACAGGAACATAAGCAGGTGCATAAGCCAAGTTAAAAAAGACAACTTAAAAATGATAAAAAGCCTCACTAGAAGCTAATCATGTTCACTTTAAAGATTCACCCCAACTGTTTTACTCCCTCATTCATTACCAGTACTGTCAGATGTGCATTCTGTAGATTTAAAGGTAATGTCAGCTTAGCGAAGACTTCAGGTTAACCACAGTATAAATAGCTCAGTCTCAGTAAAGCTCAAACAGAAGATGGTTGACCTTCTCTGACTCTCTTCGTCTGATCATGATGTAACGTACCTCTTCACCCTGATCCCAAAAGCAGCTATAAATAAACAGTGTGCCACAAGACACTGAAACACAACACTTTAAACCCCTAACTCCCCAAATCTGCCCACAGCTCTACAAAATGCGGCACAACATATATTTTCAAAGATCCCCAGGCAGAGTTATTGCCACAGCTGCCTACTCAATCAATAAGGAATTGATTAAAGCAAACCAGAAAGGTGACAGCAGAGTAATAACCAAGGAACCAATTATCTGACCAACAGAACTTCACCACACCCTCGGGAGAACTGCTCACATGTCAGAGTAAAAGTTTCACATTTGAGGGCTGGATGAATAACAAGTGAAGAACATAAAAGCCCTGAGTGAAACACAAACAACCAGGCTATTTGTATAATATGCAAAACACACAAAATATAGCAAACCACTATTTACATAGATGACATCTGAACATAGTTGTTGAAAATATCTCCATTCATCTAGGACCTCTGGGAATCCTGCTTCTATTTGTTTGGCCTGCGTATCTAGGCAGAGGCAAAAATAGAATCTCGATACTTGAAGATATTTTCATAATACACAATACATACGATAATATTTTGGTTTTCTGAAGTTGGAAAAGACAAAACCGCACTGCTAGTTTTAAACAGTGCAGTCGAAAACAATGAGCATAATGATTTTTTTATACAACCATTTACATACTGAACAGCACTTCTTTTAGTTTATTAGGGCCGTCATAAACAACTACATCACTTTCATCACTCTTTTAAGTCTGTTTTCAATTAAATATGCAGTTGGTCAATGTTGTATAAGTAATGAAAGTTATAGATGGCACAATATCACTTTGTCTTTTCCGATACGATATTGAAACCCTGATGCCGATACTAGGGATGCGCTGACATTTTGGCCACTAAAAATTTTCATCTAAAAATGGTTGAAAGTGGCACTTTTTATCATTTAAATTATTTATTAAGAGTTTGCCTTTGCAATTTTTTTGTAGACCTATTTAATCATTTGCTTTTGTTGCCTAAAATTGTTGGCTGAAAGAGAGAAAAGGAGCAGCTGATCTATACAGTCTTTGCCTTGCATGCCTTTTGGTGTTAACTGATTTTTTGGAAATTGCTGAGGAAAGTCACATAAATAATACCAAGTATCCTTTTGGTAATAAACACGTGTATTCGTTAGATCCTGCTGAGGTTTATGGCTGTTTCTAAACCAAACACTAAAGCGACTTGCATGCTAACAGCGCCCCCGCTGGAGAAACTTCATACTGCTGGGCAGGAGCTCCAAAGTCGTTATCAATCCAATATTTTTTTCTTTTAAATGTGCTATTTTAATTGAAGTAGTGCACTGAAGATGGAAAGTAGGCTATAAAAGCAGGCTATGATCAAAACTACTCAACACTACTAACCCGCAGGAAAATTACACGGACATCAAGATACAACGTGAGTGTGGGTTACAGGATATGATTGGATCAGATACATTCTTTTTTTTCCCTCCAATAACCAATCCAGCATTTTCTGCTGCTATCGGCCCGATAGCGATACCTGGTACCAGATCGGTAATGACTAGTGACAATTCCTTTTGACGACATGCACAGAAAAGCTTACTGTGACATAAAACCATTTCATATCCTCTATA
The DNA here is from genome assembly GCA_023558415.1 of Piaractus mesopotamicus. NCBI lineage: Eukaryota > Metazoa > Chordata > Actinopteri > Characiformes > Serrasalmidae > Piaractus > Piaractus mesopotamicus. The sequence continues at coordinate 13,575 of JAILXH010102065.1, read as the reverse complement.
TCACCCACCCCTACTGGTATCCACAGCTCTCTTATATATAAGTTTCAATGTACAAATATTAATTGTTTGGAATTATGTCTGTTCATATCAAATCTAAATACAATTGTTCATGGAGAAATGATGCCTCACCTGAGGATTCCAGACTAAAAGAAGATCGACAGTTCGGGCTGTTGAGTGATACTCCTCATAGTGCAGATGTTTTAGTAGATACAGCAGAACTCTGTTTAATGCCACACCCTGCTGTCAATGCCACACACACCTAAACACATATCCACACTGGACTTTGACAACACTCTAAGGGACATACCAGCCCATCAGTTATTAACAGACAGGCGCCTCCTAGCCATAAACTCCGAGTCTCTTATAAAGACAGGGCTAAACCAAAAAAAAAAAGAACACTGCTTTGTGCAACACGTCACCTCGTCTCTTCCAACCTGAGTGTGTACCATATAAGTCAATTGCAGATCATCACTAGCTCCACCTGTTAAACAAAAACATGACATCACCACTGAAATGAATGAATCACCTGTTAAAAAAAAAAAGGTCTGAATTATTCATGTAATGTATGATAATGTACTGTAGAGTGTTAAACTGGGAATGGTCATTAACCAGAGGAACCTTCTATCCCTGAAAACATAGAAACATAGGAATTAATGCGTAACACTGATCATGAAAGACAACTAATGTTTCAAGCTAATACACATCTCCAGTATCTTCTTACTGCTGTGAGTCATACTCCACATATGTAAAAGCTTGATGTCTTATTGTTTTCACATTGGTGTATTTGAATATGCTTTTTGTGATACATAATGAGACAATATTAATACATTTTCCTCTTGTGGTTTCTTGTATGCTAATAGGGCTGCAAGATATCGACAAAATGCATATACATACTGCGATTGCGATGTGCCTTTCAATAAATTGAAAACACAGACCTTTAAAGTAACCTTTAAAGTAGTACAGTCGGCGACATGCTCATAAAAGGAACTCCAGGTCTGAGACAGTGCAGTCTGATGCTGTTGCTTCACCTGCCTTAATCAAGTGCCTACTCTTCAACCGGCTTCTGGACCATCAAGCTTCCTTCTGTACTATGCTGTGCAAACCTCACCTGCATGCCTCTGACCCTCCTGATGATGCTGGGAGATGACTCAAACTATTTAATCATAGATATTGCTTCACCTGCTTTTCTGTATTTTAATATTTTATACTTATATTAAAGCCTTATTTTCTGTTCATATTGTACTTGTGTTATTGTTTTGTCGACCAGAGGAGGATGGGTTCCCCTTTTGAGTCCTGGTCCCTCTCAAGGTTTCTTCCTTTTGCTCTTAGGGAGATTTTCCTTTCCACTGTCGCCACTGGCGACGCTCATGGGGGCTCGGACTCAGATTTTTCTGTGAAGCTGCTTTGTGAAATCTGTGCTACTGGACCCACTGGTAAACAAAAGTTGATATGTTTTGTCCTATGCACATTTTTCCCTGGAATATCACTAGATCCTCTGAAATATGAGGTTGTTAAATAGTCTAAATACAAACACTGCTATACGCAAGCTACCACTGCTGCGCATTGATTGGCAACTTCTCAAAATTCCCCATGCAAACCAGCAAGCTTTGCTAACAACCTCCAGTTTTGACTGTTTTAACAGTGCTGACGTTTAACTTTCAGGCAACTTCATGTCATCATTTCAATGAGCAGGACAGTTAGCTAGCTTGTAGTAGGCATATAGCAATTTTTGTATTTTGACTGCTGAACAACCTTGTAATTTAGAAGATTCAGTGACTTTTGGGGGAAAACACTGTATGCAGGACAAAACATCGAGTTTGGAACATGTTCGTTTACCGCAGGGCACGATTGCAGCGGTTTTCAAAAAACGTCATTCATTTTTCTCTTAGAGAAAACCAGCATTGACCTGGAGTTCCTTATATGGGCATGATGCTGTTCAGGAAGCACAAAGCTCACAGCAATTTTATTGTGCTGTATTAAAGGGCTCATTTGTGTATTGCGGCCTTCTGCACTGTATACCAGTATCACAAATGTGATAAAGCTTAACAAATGATATACTGTGCAGCCCTAATGTGCAACCATACATATGCCATCTTTAGTCTAATTGAAATGATACAACTCTTCAGAAATAGCCAGTGTCTGGAGGTAGCCCACACTGGTATCAAATTGAGTTACAGCTTCTAAGATCCACTTTGATGGCAAACTCGTCTTCGATTGCAGAAGGGTTCAGACTCAGTTCATGTTGACAACAGCTTTTTCCTCACCCCTCTGCTGTGTATATCTTCTCCACAGCCTCGAGGAACATGCGGAGAATGCCTTGCTCTGCTCTGTGTCCTACACTGGAATGCAATTTCTTTTTTTATTGTCGAAATGACAAAAGAAGTATTCTGACCATAAGCAAGTGTTTTGATGGTGTTTCTAGAACCCAGCACTTCTATGAGTAATAGTGTACATAATACAAGTTCTAATGAAGTTTTGAAGCAGAAATTTTCCAGCACAAAGAAGCACCCAACATACACTATTGCGCCAAGCGGCTGCAAGGCGACAGAGCAAGTAGTAGCTGGATAGACTATATATACACATGGACGCAGGAGGTGGGTGCGCTGTGCAGCACTGTCAGATTTAAGGACTGTTTAATGTCAATTGATGAAGATAGTAATAAAAGAGAAATGAACTTTTAAATAGAGTTTGTAGTTGTAGGCCTAAGTGTGTTTGTTTTAGGATGGATTTTGTATTTTTTTGTTTTGTTTTGTTTTCTTTATGTATTTTTCAAATCTGTTAATGGTGCATTCTTATTACAGCAGGCAGAGTCATCTCCCTCTCCAACTGTTGGATGCTTTGGGCGTGTGCCGATAAAACACAAGCAAGTTTAATGCATCTAAAGTAATAATGTTCCATGTTTTTTCATCCATTATTTCTCCTACAGGGTGCTTGTTTTAAGTACTGAATTTCAGAAAGTAGGTTGAGTGGGTGAGACAATCGGTTAAACCCACCACCATCTGATTGGTCCCGTGCAGCTAATTTGTAAGAAGTTAATCCAAAACTAGAGAGAGCAGAGTGAGTAGTTTCAGCTGGTTAATGTGTCACACACAGTTATATGTGCATATCAGCGTCTCTCGTCACTTTATACCACTTTATGACACATTCTGTTTGAGGTAAATTGTCTAAAATGTTCAAAAGAAGAAAAAAAAAATCCATAACCCTACAGGTAATGCTGTCACTATTATTATACAATCACCTAACCGCAATTTATTTTACCTGACTGCAATCATTTTCCACCGTCATTAGATTTCACAGTCATATTATGCTGCAACAAACAAAATTCAGGTAAAACAAAAATTTGGTATGTTGGATTGATGCATATAACTGTAAATAAAACAAATCCATAAATGCATTCATTTAGGCTTTGAGAGGATTCTAAAAACAGAAAAAGGTTCTAGCTTTTAGCATTTAGAGGGCAGTGATGAGTGGTATGTGTTATTTTTGTTAGCTTTGCAGCTAACTGGACCCAAAGACATTTGCGTGAGTGTGCATGCAGTACTGATTCACATGAACAACCAGTGTTAGCTATTAAGTAAACAGGGCTTGCAAGTAAGGTGGCTATTTAGCCAAAGTGGACTTGTATTTTAATAGTTGCAAACAATGAACAAGATAAATAAAGTGTGTTAATCTCAATTATTTATATGACAACTAATCGTCAGCTAAAACTTCATGATCATGAGAGTCCTACCTTTAGTGCATATCACGGCTGCAAGGCGACAGAGCAAGCACTAGCTGCATACACTATATACACATGGATGCAGGAGGTGAGTGCGCAGTGCAGCACTACCAGATTTAAGGACTGTTTAACTGCAATTGGTGAAGATAATAAAAAAAGGGAACTGAACCATTAGCGCATATCACGTATATTTCAGCACCCCAACTCAAAGGACACACACACACACACACACACACACACACACATATATATACTGTAGCCCACTGTAGGCGCTTTTGACGGTGAACAGGGGTTAGTATGGGCACTCTGACCAGTCTGCATATACACAGGCCAGTGCAATGCACTATGTGTTGTGACACATTCTTCCTCTACCCATCATCACAGAAGCCCTTCTACTGGTTTGGAGCACACAGGATAGCCTTTCGTGCCCTTGTGCATCGATGAGCACCCAACACCACTTAGCAACACCACTCTGCTACATATGTAAATGTAAGGATGTTGATTTGTCTACTTCACAAATCTGTTTTGCTTCAATAAACATAGTTGAGATTAAAAGAGTTTATGAGATAAACTTTATGAGATAAAGCAATGTTTTCTTTTGTAGGAATAATTTTCAGTCAAAAGTAATAAATTGCAATATATTACAGTGTGTGATATCACAATACTTGGAATATCATTTTTTTTTAAATATTATACCGTTTTATGGCTCAATTATCGTGGTAATATCATCACAAGTTAGCACTGTCCAAAGGAAAAAGAAATCTGTTTTCGCTCAGGAAAAAATTAGCTTGAGAAATCACATTTGGCAGCTCAGCTGACACCTTTCCTGTGATGTCCTTTAACAGTGTGAGATTCACTGAACTGTAAATGGCAAAAGGGCTCTGGAAACAAGCAGCAAATGACAACTGTTATTAACATCACTACGATACTCTCTTGGCATTAGAGCAAAGGTTACTTCAGTTATTTCAGGTGCACAGGTTCAGAAACCCACAAACAGACAGAAGAAACAAAAATTCCTTCAATCTCGGTCTAAAGCATCCGATTTTGGGAATCCAAGTTAGCAGCACAAACACTCCTTCACCTGCTCTCAGCTCAGTCACACTGAAGTCACAGCAGGGCTCTTTCAGTCATTAGAGCAGGAAGTGGTCAGATGTGGTTTCACACACAGCGGGCTACGTGCTGACTGACTACCACAGCACAAAAGCCTGCAATGCAGCCAGAAGCAATGCAGCAATAGCCAATCATTTTAACAATGCCAAACACTTCATGAACACTGTTCATCCATATCAACAGAAAAGATGTGCACAGAAAAACAGAAGCCCCTGAAACTGTTTGTATTTCAGCCGGATGACCTTTTCCTTTTGCTTCATCAGAAGCCCCCCTCTCAATACACTTCATCTCACCTCTCAGATGTGCATCATTCCTATGTTACACAAATGGCCACTCACAGCAGAAGGAGGCCAGGAGGCGACAGCACAGAGCGCATTTTTTTAGTCGCCCTCAGTTAGGTTAGCCTCAGTTAGCTTATTAGCTAGCCATGCAAACGTGAACGTTTTTAAGAAGTCTAAGCATAACCTGCATACATGAATTGTGAATAATTGTCAGGCAATAAGCTCTGTTTTAGTACGGCCGTGTTGTAGTGTTGCTAGCTGTGTAGCTTTTAGCTTGCTAACTAACAAGCTAGCAGAGAAAAGTGAATGAAGTTCTATCAGCAGTCAGGTGTAACAGAGTATTCTGCGACCTAAAACCCAACCTGAGCTAACTGAAATGTTATGGTTTTGAAATATTAGCCTTTTAAAAGAATTTTGCAGCAGTTTGTAAACAGCTTTGTCTGGGATTTTTTCAGTTTTGAAAAGGGAAATGCATCACGTTGCAATGATTTTGCTGCTTAAGTTGACACACTAGTGGATGGGTGAGTGATATAATAAACTGTAACTGCCCTTAAAGGGTGATTCCACCATTTTTTCCACATTTCTGCATAATTTAATGAGTTAAGATAAATAAGAAAGCAATTCATATTGGTTTGATGTAAAATGCAC
>JAILXH010102042.1:25122-36371 GCA_023558415.1 Piaractus mesopotamicus | reverse complement strand
AAGTGGAGCTGATAAAATGGACAATGAGCGTAGAAACAAGGAGGTGGTCATAATGTTATGCCTGATTGGGGTACATAAATGCATTTTGTCGTTGAGTTATGCTGTAACTAAAATGCACTTAAACGCACTTTAAATCATATTCCAATATTGTTAAACACACTTTAAGAATACAATTAAACCTAAAACCTAATCCTGAAACAACCCAATGTCACCTGACATTTGTCAGTGTTGACAAAAGCTGCCTTTATGACAAAAGATGCCTGAAATAAGCTGTTACAAATGTTTATTTAGGTTTATATGATTCGTAAGGAGAAGCTTATATCTGTCATGTAGCTTTATAAACAGTGCTCAACACTATTATATAACAACAGACTGCAGGCTACTGCTGCCAAAGCAAATTAACCACCACATTTGGCAAATCTTGCTGGTTTTCAGGGGTTATTTTGGAGAGGTTTATGATGTCAATGTGCAGCAATGTTAGCTTTCATGTAGCAACATTTGTATTTCGACTCCCTAATGAGCTCATAATTCAGAGGGTCCAGTGACGTTTAGAGGAAATATGCACAGTAAAATATGTGTACAGTGAAATATGTATTGCTTTTATTTAATATACTTCCAGTGCATGTATCTGTTACAAATTTACACACATAATGTCTTTTGACTTTTGATAAGAAGTATGTATTCATGCGCATAAACAATGATTGTGGTTCAATTTTGGTCTATTTCTCTTCACAAGTCAGCCCTCTGATGGACTCAATTTTTCAGTGAGATTTAAATCAGGACATTGGCTAAGCCATTCAAGCATGTCACCTTTTTTGAGTTATTTTGAGGTTGTTTTACTGTTGAAACATCCATCTTCTCCTTCTCGGCCGATGAGATTAAATTCTCCTCCTGGTACGCCACTCATTCGTGTTTCCTTCAGTGACGTGTATTGCTCCAGTACCGTTGTGATCATTTTCTCCGGGGAGGCCATCCAGACCTTTATTCGGTCTCCTGTCATCTCAAGGGCAACACGCAACTTATGCCTGGCTGGTCTTCCTATGCAGGCCACCAGGCCCTCGCAACTGATCCAGAATGGAGCAGCATGCACTGTTAAAAATGAGAAGTCAGATCAACTCAAACTGATATAGTAATTGATTTCATGACTTTTCTTGAGTTGATTCAACTTGAGGACACAAGAGTTCACACAACTCAAAACTTCTTGGTTGAGTCAAAAGTCTTAATTTTTTAGTTCAGTAAATGAAAATGTTTTTTTTTTTATACTCAACTTCCCCACTAACCAGAACTCTTTCCATTACACAATCCTGTTAGACGTTTTTTCCTCTTGGGTATGTACTTACGGATGGCTGTGGCATCACCGGGGCTCAAACTCACAATCTCCTGTTGGGGTGACGGCTTAGTCCACTGCACCACTCAGGAACACATGAAGCAACTCAGATTTTGTGTCTACAAATATTTAATACACTGGAGAAAATATCTGTTGTAACTTTAAAAGCATGGCATAGTCTCCTGGGATGCAACTGTCTAATAAATTATCCCAACATCAGGGAGGTTGTGTGTTTGAATCCCAGCAATACCATAGCTGTCCATATCCGGAAGCCCAAGAACAAAATATGCCAGATGGGAATGTGTGATAGAAGGAGCGCCAGCTAGTGGGGAAGTTGAGTAAAAAAAAATGCAAGTTCAGTTTTGTTTATCTAACTGAGATGCAGACCTAGAATTTTTGACTGAACTAAGAAGTTTGAGTTGGGTCTCCTCAAGTTGAGTCAACTCAAGCAAAGCTATGGAATCAATTACTATATCATTGTAAGTTGAGCAGACTTCTCTTTTTTTACAGTGTGGCTTCTTTAGTCTTCTTGCAAGTTCACTGGCTTCCTGTAGCTGCCCACATCAGATATAAAACCTTGGTGTTTTCCTACAAAGCTAAAAAATCGTCCAGCCCCTCCCTACTTGATGACGACAGTCAAAACTTGATCCGTACCTCAAGACCTTTAGGCTTCATGTACTGCTCAGCTTGACCTACCATCCTTCAAGATGCGTGGAAGACAAGCACTAAGACTCCTTTTTGTCTAAGCACCAGGTGGTGGAACGAACTTCAACTGGCTGTCCAAACAGCAGAGTCCCTCGCCATCTGAAGACCCATCTCTTTGTAAAGCACCTAAATGAACACTAATCTTGCACTTATTGAAATGTATATGTACAGGCTAGGATACATTCTCTGAGTGGACAACCAAGCACTTTTGTAAGGTGCTCTGGATAAGAGCATCTGCTAATGCCATTAATGTAAATGTACCATTTGCACAGAGATGGCCCCATATCATGATGCTCCCACCTTCATACTTCACAGTGGATGTGGTGTTCTTGTTCTTAAAGAGTTCTAAGCAATGTGCGAAATAGCCCTTGGTTTGTTTTTTTTTTGGTAGGGTGTCCAATGTTAGCTGGCTACTCAAGTGTTGGCTGGCTGCTAACTCATTCAACATAGCGGCGCTGATGCTTCAACAGCAACAAAATGTTTGGTTTAACAATTCTTCTTTTGGAAATTCTCTTTTTATAATTTGTTAATGTGCTCTTCCACAAATCAATTGAGACCTTACACATCTCCTATTTTGCTTTTGGTTTGAGAAATGAGGAACAGTTCAATCTTTCCACCAAACTCTTGGGAAATTTGGCAAGTTTTTGGATTTACAAACATGTCACATCAGATTGCAAAGTTTTTCAGAGGTATTCCGGGCATGGTTACAGTTGCTAGGCTATGAAGGACCAACTGGGCGAATCGGTTTGCTAGAATGCCACCCTGAGGCAGAGCAGTGCTGCATCTCTAGTTAAGAATACAAAGACAGGAGCTCTTTTGTGGGTGAAACAGGCCAAACAATTTGTATTTAAATTTGTATTTGAGCATCTATTTGTCCCTGACGGACATTTGATTTTGAGACATTCAGGGGGTTCAAGAGGTTAATCAGGGTGTCCTGGACTCGGGCTCCTTGGGCACCTTGGTTATAAATTTCTAAGCCGCTTATCCTTCTGGGCCATGGGAAGAGCTGGAGCCTATCCCAGCGGTCATTGGGCGAAGGCAGGAAACACCCTGGGCAGGTCGCCAGTCCATCGCAGGGCAGACAGACAGACAGACACATTATCCAATCACAGTATCCAATCGGCCTGACTGCATGTCTTTGGACTGTGGGAGGAAACCCACACCGTCACAGTGAGAACATACAAACTCCACACAGAAAGGACCCTGGTCGCCCGGCCGGGGAATCGAACCCAGGCCCTTCATGCTGTAAGGCGACAGCGCTTGCTGTGAGGTGACTGCTGAAGTGGATATATGCATTGGAAGTATATTAACAAAAAAGTACTTGAATATTGTTCCCCTTTCACTGTACGGCAAAATGTTCTGGATTTAGAACTTTTTTGTCTACCACAAGGAAAAACTGCTTAAGCTCAGAGCTCATAATAAATGATGACACAACTTCAAGGTCTATTTTAGATTTTGCATGCTGAAGCAACATTGCAACATAAATAGAATTGAACAGGGTGTGGTGTTTGATAGAACTCCAGACATCAGCAGACAGCACTGCTTTGACTGTATGTGCCTTCTTGGCTCCTGCAAGCCCAGTACCACAGCAAGCCTGCCAGATCTCCATTACAGTATTCGCACAGCACTGCTGCGTATGATGTAATCCGACTGAAGTCTTGGTTGGTTGTGACGCGAGGGTGACCCTCCCTTGCTTTTTTATACCGCTTTCTGCAGCCTGGACCGCATATTCACTGCTGTTCTGCCAAGCACTCTACTGACAGCATCTTTACCGTGTGAAATCTCAGCTCGGCTGGCCAAGGCTTTGCTAAGTTGCTCAGCTATAACGCAATGCCTCCCTCTCAGATTTTCCCCTTCGGAAACCACCACAGATCTGCTCAGTTTTACTCAGGCTACGCTGTCATAAGTGCAAAAAAAGACTACTTTTTTGTTTGCCTTAATAAAGCACTTCACTTCATAAAGCATTTGCTTCAGCTAGTGATGAAGACAGATTTTACATGTGGGTGTAGAAGAAAGAGAGAACTTAAGCGAAAGGAACATTTTAGGGAAAACACGTCTTGTTTTCTAGTCATTCTAGAGATACTGAAGGCCTCTTGGGGACATTTGAGGTGGTTCTGGGAATCTGTCAGTACCTCTCACAGACTGTATTCTGCAGGGTAATTGCAGGCAGCTGCTCCATCGGCAGTTGTTTTGGAGTGAAAGCGTAAGTCCGTGGGATGAGACCAGGATCCCGCTGCAGAGACAGGGCAAGTTGGACCATCATCGTAGCAGATCCTACTGGAAACTTTGTCTCAGTGAACATGTACACCTGCAGTATTTGTAAAAATTGGAGATCAACCTTTCATTTATTTAATTTCCAGGCAAATGGTCATATTCTTACTGCTAGAGAAAAGCACAAAGAATATCTATAACATAAAATTGCCCAGAAGCCACCACAACTACATATTAGTGCTGGAAATCACCAAAGGCCAACTATACAATATTATCACAATACTTGTCAAGATATGCGGAGTACTGTGGTAACATATACTGCGGTTTATTAACTTTTGTTTATAGATATCGCGCTGTTGTAGTCACATAGAAATCCTCTGCCCTTGTCGTCCACGCATCGCAAGTTGATGCAGTCCTCTCTGCTGTGCTTAAAGATTACTCAAGTTTAAGCTGCACAGCCGCGTGTGAAAAACTGTCCCAAAAACCTTAGTTTTCCGCAATGTTGTATGAACGTAGGTCTTTGTGCATGAAGTAGGTGATGGGTTGTGTCACTTTCTTAGGTCGCTCAACATTGGAAGGTAGCTTTGTCAAGCTAAGTGTGCCGAGCGTTGGTTGTTTTTTTTTTTGGTGGAGCTGATTTAGCATTGACTTTGCCATCTATCTCTGGATGGTGATGTGTGAGGTCAGCCCTCATGTTCATAGTATTCCCAGGTTCCAACATAAAGACAGACCTTTGATTTAAACACGGACAGCGCCTCCATCTGACCAGTGACCAGTGTCCTCCGCTGCTAACCTGACCAAAAAAAAAATAAAAATATGTCAACGCCACCTTGTGGACTGGAAAAAGAAAGTCATTTCCTCATTCTAGTGCCAGAGTTAAATTCACATTTGCAATATGTATAATAATCATGCCAAACGACACACTTTCAGACCAGATCTGTGGACGTGAAAATGAAAACCTACTTCTACTTTTTTGACAGACTCAAGGTTGGAAGTTTTTCATTTTGTCAGTTTCTTGAGTCATGAGAGTTGCATGAAAGTTTCACTGTCTAAAGGTAGCCTAACGTGCAGTGTGCCAAATGCCCCCTAGCATTCATGGGGTCCCATGTTGGTTGCAAACTTACTCACCATAGCAACGTTGATGATCAATGGCAACAAAATGCTTGGTTTAACCGTTCTCTTTTGGCACTTTTCTAATTAAGTTTTTGATTTAAACATGTGCTGTGGAATATTTTACAATTTTTCAGAGGAATCCCAGCCATAGTTACTGCTGCTAGGCTGTGAAGAACCAGTTTAATGGATTTGCTAGAGCGCCACCCCGAGGCAGACCAGTGCTGCATCTCTACTTAGGTAGAAATATCAACAACAGAAGCTCACTGTTTTGTGAGTGAAGCACCTAAACAATGACGTGTCCCTGAATTTGCATTTTTGCATCTATCTTACCTGAAGAAACAGCATGTCAATATGTTTATTTTGAGGGACACTCCCAGAATTTTTATTTTCGAGACATTTAGGGGGTCCAAGGGGTTAAATGTCCCAGACCCCCCAGGACCCCCTATATTTTGCACCTTGCTTGCATGCACAAGTACTTTTTGCAGGATCTTTTATTCCTCCTTGATCCTAACAATCATGAGAAACCACCTATAACACTGAGATATTCAGAAGGTCCAAGAGGTTAATTAGGGGGTCCGAGACCCCCCAGGACCCCCTGCATTTCGCACCTTGCTTGCATGCGCAAGATTTTTATTCCTTCTTGATCCTAACTGTCATGAAAAACAATGTATAAGATAACACTAAGACATTCAGGGGGTCCAAGAACTTAAGCAAGGGGGTCCAGACCCCCCAGGATCCCCAGTGTTTTGCTCCTTGCTTGCATGCACAGGTACTTTTTGCCGGATCTTTTATTCCTTCTTGATCTTAACAATCATGAGAAATAACGTATAAGATAACATTCAACAACACACAAGTCCACACTCCAACAGCTGGTGTAAAGATTAGCCCAGTTCAGAAATTCAGTTCATTTCCTCTGCAGGAGAATAAATTACCTAGAGTGCTTTTTACCTCTGTTCCATTCCTGCTGATGTTTACAGGTGGAATTGCTGAACTGGTCCTTTGTGTTTGGCTGGTTCTGGTCAGATCCCTGTCAGCAGACATCTTGATGAATGTTCACTGCATGAAGGCGTTTCCAGACCTCGGGTTGAAGGGAAAAGACCCCCCGTTCACCACAATGCTCTGATGGTGTTTAATTTCCTGGCATCTTTCAGCATCCCTCACCAGCCAAGATTTGCTCTCGGGAAAATGATTTTAGCATACTATCGCTCCTCCTTCCCTTCCCTCTAGCAGTTTTTTCAATGTCTTTTTGAAACCGATGATCTGAAAAGGCCCACATTGCACTTCTTGTTTTGAGCAAAGGTGAGGTGGTAGGTATCAGGGTCATACGGGATTCGTTTGAGTTCTTAAAAGCTCTGGATTAATATGGCTGAAAATTGGAGATACAGGCAATAAGGCCTCAAAACAGTCTTCTTGTCTTGGCCTGAATATGTCTCAGAGGCCTACTCCTGTGGCAAAAGTATATGATATTTCATGGTCTCAGCATCCATCACCAAATAAGAGTGCTTCATCATGCCTCATTAGAATTAGCTTAAGTCCAGGCCTTGAGTGTTGTTCCAGCAGTGGGAACGGATGTGTAAACTTGTTTATGGAGTTTATTGTAGTAAGTTGAACAAAGCTGGTATTCTACTGTGTTATGAGGCCCTTCTGGGTCTGCTGAGTGGATTTATAGGTTCAGAGAAGTCACCTTCTTTCCCAATCGTCCACTTCTTCCAGCAGGCTGTCAGTTTCCACAGCAGAGCCAGGATTCTCTGCTAGCATTTTTTTGCACCTGTTACCTGGCTGAAGGTTTTGCCCTGAATGCTGGGTGGAGGGAACGATTTTTATGAGGGTCGTAAGAAGATCTGGAGGAATGCGCTATTTTTCTAAATGCTGTGGGCAAGCATAGACTGTTGACAAATCTCCAGACTCAGAAAAGGATACTGCTACGTGCTGTTAGTCCGCTGATGGAGATGCATTACCCCTCTCTCCTCGTCATTCATCTTCCTCTTTCCTCCTTTATCCACTGGAGTGAGTTTTGTCATCTTTAAAAGCGCCAGAGTCCCTGCTGGGATTGTCATCATATGTGGGTAATAGCTTTCTGAGGTAGACCAAGTCTCTCAAGGGACAACCATACCAATCTAATGTAACTGCCCCAAAAAAACACCACTACCACTATTAGCTCATCTCAGAACTTAACCACCACCCGGGAATGTAAAGAAAGCTCTCAGGTTTCCTCCTTGTTGAAATCCCTTCTCTCTTTGCTCTCTGCGGCCACTCTGCGGTTCCTCTTCTTCCAGTATGATGCACCCGGAGTGGGTTGATGTGGTGAAGAAGTGCCTGGTTTTGCTGTGATGAGAATCATGCCGGCCTAAAGCACCGAGTCTGAAGCCTTTGTGGTTTCAGTGATTGGCCAACACTGACAGGTAAAGAGGGCAAGTGAAGTTCAGCAGGGAAAGTAAGGAGGATACTGGAATGGAACGTGCTCTAGTGCAGATAGCTGTTTAGAGGTACGCATACAATTATGAGGTATGCTTTCCTGCTGCAGACAAAGGAAAATGTCTCGAAAACAAGCTAAATTTGAGTATTCAATCAAAAACAAACATCACAATTGGACATACCACTTTTTCTTTTGCAATCAGCTGATCCTGATACCAATTTGATATACCAGGGGTGTTCAATCCTGAGATTCACCACCCGAAAAGCTTAGCTCCAACACTAATCTAACACACCTGGTCCAGGAAGTAAAGGCATTCAGGGACATTAGAACCAGGTGTGCTGGTTCTGAACTCTCCAGGGTGGTAGACAGTCAGTATGAGGACTGGGCACCTCTCTGATGTACCAATTCTGAACAAAGTAATATTAATGACTTGAAGAAGTTCTGAAAGGCAGTAAATTCTTTTTACAGACATTGGCAGGCTAATTCTGCTGCTCTAAGCAAACACAACGGTACTGTTCCCTCATCATGTGAAATGAACACAAGTTTCAGTCCATATTAGGTGTATTACCATATATAACAAAAGGCGGCAACTCACAATGAAAAAAAAGAAAAAACAAAGGTAAGGAATACAAACTGTCTCCGTCACCTTAACTTTACTGTCAACCAAATGTAGCAAGCTACAATAAGCTAGTTAAAATGCATGCATTCCGACCTGTTTATAGGATTTTACTTGAAATATATATGAAAATTTCAAGGCAAAATACAGAGTAAAAATATATATTACTTGCATGCTTTAAAAGCTTCAAATGTCCACGTTTGAGCTAGAACATGTAATGAATATTAACTTCTTATATCATGAACACCTCCATTAGCTTGGCTTGAAAATAACATTGCAAATCCAGTAGAGGTTCTAAGAGAATTTTTTTATGTTTGGAAGTTTTGATAGTTATGGCCAGGGTTGGGATAGCTACTGAAAAATGAGTAGTTTGCTACTTTGTAGATACTTTGCCAAAATTTGTAGCAGCTACAATTTAGCTACTTTTCCAGAAAAAAGTAGTGGCTACTTTTTAGCGATTTTCAGAATGTTTGTCCACCTGACATGCTAAACAAGCCCAACTGAAAGTGTGAACAAGACACTGCATTTAATCATGTGCCAGAAAGAAACATACAATTGAAAAGCTGCAAATATACAAAAAGATCACCAAAAAGTGAGTTTAAGTGTAACCAACAATCAAACTTACACGACCAAAGGCTTCATATCCAACAAAAATTTAGACTAAGTAAAGGCAAAGTCAATCATTCCAGGTTTTTCCTAACAAAAATCAGCAAAAATAACCGAATACAAACCAAAAAATTTGTGCAAAGCACAGTCAACTGTTAAAATAAAACTGCTCCAATTTAAACATTTCAGCAGAATATGAAAGAGTCATGACATTCAGAGTCGTTTGTTAAACTTCAGCAACACTTTGTCCTCAAAATTCTAATCAGTGACTCTGACTCTGTTTGGGGGTGAGAATCAGGCCTGAATAATCTCTCCACTGCTGCAGAGCTGCTGCGGCTCCACAGCAGAATTGCAATTTTAGGTGAAATAACAAAATCCTCTCCTGGTGCTACCTAGCACAATCTGTACAAATCGGACATTCCAGTAGGCTCCAGTAACACATCCATGAGCTCTTTTGTCATATAATCATAAACATCAATCATGTCTTTAGGTATGATTAGGCATATAGGGGCTGAGGGTTCCTCACTGCATTAAATCACTGTATATAAAATTTGATCAAAATGTGAACAACGTAACTCATTTTCAAGCTGATAAATGATACATCAGGCAGTACTTGTCTTAGCCTGTGTTCAAAAATATCTGGAACAGTTCAGCTTAGGAGTTGTATGTTTTTTGTGGTGGGACTTCAGGTGTTCTGGATAGGATTTTGGGTTCTCTGCTTTATGAACAAACTGTGTTTGATGCTGGTAAAACTGAGACGAGATCTTGGCCCGTTGCAGCCAAATGGCCAGGCAATGCGGTTAAATTCCTAACTGATTATAATTGCTTCCATCTTACATCATCAGTATTCTCATCTCTCCTTAGCCGTGTCGGCTCATCAGAGCTCAGATCCTGTCAGCGTTGTTAGACATGCAGCTCGGTGAAAGAATGCCTAGAAATAAATTGATTTGATTGCATCTGCTTTAATACATATGGACTGACTGAAGCATGACTGTCTTTTTGAAACCCTTCTCTATTGCAGAATCCATTACAAAACTATATAATTTTATTATGTAAGATTTATACAAGCAATATGATCGCAGATCATGGAGTTCTTGGTATGCTTACGTTTTAGCTCAACACTCACACTCACATTGCCATTCCTGGATTAAACAAAACAAGGTGGATTGCAACAAAATGGACCACCAACCACAGAAGTTTAGTGGAGTTTACTGTTCTTCCATCTGTCCGTACAATGTTTCCTGAGCCACTGGCTGCCACACGACCCCAAAGCATAATAGATCCATCCCCATGCTTAACAGTTGGCAAGGTGTTCTTTTCATCAAATGCTGCTCCTTTTTTTTATCCAAAAAATACCATTGGTGATTGTGGCCACAGAGCACTATTGTGGCTTCAGCAGTCCTCAGCACCTCCAAAATGCCTCCAGCTTATCTACATGTTTTATATACTTCCATCTAATGACTCTTCTATGCAGATCATGTTTGTGCAAGCAACACTGCACAGTAGAACAGGGGACCGCCACTCCGGTGCCAGCTAAACCTTCCTGCAGGTTCTTTGCTGTCCTTTGGGTGGCCAGCACGCGAGTAGTTCTGCCATGGCTTCCGCAGCTCCGCTTAACTGCCACTTCTTAATGACATTTTCGACAATGGAAATCACGAGCCGGAATCTTTTTATAGCTTTTCATTGCTTTAATTAGCTTCAGTTCGCTTCGTTTTCAGATCCTCAGTCAGCTGCTTTGAGGAGCCCATTGTCACTGAGTGTTACCACCAAGTTTGAAGAGTCAGAGAATTACACTCTGGAATAGTCATCAGCTGATGAGTCCTAGTGTTAATTCCTGACCTGCCACACTGGTCCTAATGAGTCAATTAAGGCCTAATGAGTTAATTATGTTCTGAATTTTTTTAACTAGAAGGATGTCCAAACTTCTGCAGATGCAACAATTACAACTTTTTCCTGTTTTTTAATGAATTAAATATGAAGTAGTGTCTTCGGTCCTCTCTCTTCTACAAAATAAACGTTTAAATGTTTACACAGCCCTTTCGTGTCACAGTGTCTCCCCCTTCTAATGAAACTCTTTGGACCTTCCCAGTCTGGAATGCATGTTTTCCATTATTTACCTAGACTGTGGCGGCCGGCCATAGTCTAATTTGTCCCGGCAGAGTTTCATAGTGGACCGAAAATATCTTTACACTTCTCATAGCAACATAAACAACGTTGAGTTTTGCCCCGTTGCTTCGCTAAAGCATCTCTCACTG
>JAILXH010102042.1:7046-25112 GCA_023558415.1 Piaractus mesopotamicus | reverse complement strand
AGTGGAGCTGATAAAATGGACAATGAGCATAGAAACAAGGAGGTGGTCATAATGTTATGCCTGATTGGTGTATATGCTACTTTAGACACAACACACCTGGTACCACTGGCAAACAGAGAGAATAACTCAATTATACTTGGTCACCTGGCACCTGATTGATACATCCTTTATGAAAGTGGTTCTTTGAGGGTTCTTTAAAGAACCATGATAATTCAAGGGACCACTTGCACACACAAATGGTTCTTTTCTATGATGGGAAACCTGTTGTATATGGTTCTTTAAAGAGTTTTTTTGTTTAATTAAAAAAAGTCACAGAACTATCTTCGGTACTACACAGAACCCCTTTGGTTTAGTGTTTAAGGTACTACACACTTAAAATGTGGTTCTTCAAAGGTTCTTTAGTAAAGACAATGGTTCTATATAGAACCATTAACGCTCAAAAACCCTTTCCATGATTAAAGGGTTCTTTGCATCATGAAAGTGTTCTTCAGACTGATGGAGAATGGGCCGTACATAGCTCTTTATAGAACCTTTTTGAAATGGGTTCCATGTACAATAGAAAAAACTTTTTCAAAAAGGTTCTATATAGAACCATCTACAGCATATTCTCCATCAAGAACCTTTTAATCATGCAAAGGGTTCTTTGAGTGTTCATGGTTCTATACAGAATAATTTTCTTTACTAAAGAAGCCTTGAAGAACCATTTTTTTTTAAGAGTGTATATTGAAATTTACTTTAAACAAGTAAAATATTACTTTTATTGCTATTACTATTAATAAATTAACAATTAAGAATAAAAAGTTATTTTTACAATTTAAATGTCTAATTATCAACTGTTAATTGAATTGTTACATTGAAAACTGAATTGTTACATGTAAAAAAATCTTCAGTGGTTAAAAATTATTTAACATTTAACATGTAGTAATTACACACATTAAAAAGTTGATCCAATTAAAATGTATTGGGAAAGCCATTAATTGTTACTAGTGAGAAGCGAAATCTTAGAAAAAATATATTTCCTAATTTTTAAAATATTCATATTTTACACTTTTTTTTCTAGTTTTTCTAGTACTAATAACGTTTCACATGTTCAGCTGAATTTCTAGAACTTCTGCTTGCATTAAACGTGATTAATGGAGAAGAAAGAAAACAATCAGAATCATAATGAAACTTTTTCTACCAATTAATTATTTCTGCCCTTTCCATTTAACCCCACAAGATGGTGCTGTAGAAAGCAAACTCTTAAAAAAAGAAGCAAGAAATGATGCATGTTGATCCTAATCATATGTCAGATTTTGGTACCGTCAGCAGAAAGGTGGTGCCATTTTAATCAAATATCCTTTTGAATATTTTTACACAGAACTCCAAAAATTAGGTCGACAACACATTTTAAAGCAGTCTGTAGCATATTAGACATGGTAAACCAGGCATGTCAAACCAGGGACCTTCCAGGCCAAAGTGCTTTGGATATTGGTGTTTACCCACATCCAACACTCTGAATTTAGTTCATGAAGGCCTTGCTAATTAGCTGATGAGCTGAATCAGGTGTGTTTAGCGAGGCAGGGTGCTCAAGTCTGCAGTGTTTTGGCCCACAAGCACTGGAGCTCGACACGTGTGGTAAACCACTCAATTCAATTTCAAAACCATCATCATCCCGTTCCACTTCCCTGCAGACTGATGAATTATGAATAGGCTCTCTGACTGCAGGTTAATATGCTAAACACACTAAAATAAACCAAGTTAGGCTAAAGCTTTTGCAAACCTCCTTTCTGCCGAGAGGCATCTTAATGAATAAATCTAATTCTAATTTCCTGCAGCTTTGGTCTGCAGGTCAAATGTGAAGCTGGTTTGAAGCGAACTTGCAAGACGTCATGAAGTGAACACAACAGCCTGTGAAGTTTAGAAACATTTGTTTTTCCTGGCATGAGTTGTTTATTTCACATGAATCAAGATAATTAGTACATAACTAACAAAATTATTACATCTTTGCAAAGTAAAACTCTGTTCATTAGTAAAAGGAGTCAGTTCTCATGTAAACAGAAAGACGTAAGGCCCCAATAGAAACTGGTCCTGAGTCCAGACTGGGAATGCAAATTTAGCCAGGTCTGCATGATAGAAATAAATAAAAGATATATAATGGTGTGTTACAATGCAACTCATATTACCTGAATTGGCCCACTGGCGTGGCTTAAATGTCCAAATTTCTTTTTTGCCGGATTAAAAAGCATTTTGGGCCGCAGTGTTTGGTACTCTGAGGATAAAAGCCACTTGTGAAAATGCTTTTAACTGTTTAAATTAATCATGCAGCCCTACACCTGGTCACAATCAGTGTTTAAACTGCCTCCTCCCAGCAAGGAATAGGATGTGTCTATTCCTGAAACATCCCAGGTTTTCTATAATTCAGGCCTTTTGGCATGAGGTCTGTAGCATAGCTTCTTATGCTTTTAACGTCACTGTGCCATTTGTGCTACTTCTTCCTGGGTCTGTGGTCAATGTGACCGTCCAGAGAATTATAAAGGAGATGATACCAAAGGTCCATTTCTCCTTCTTCATTCTGGAGACTGAAAACCTCTATTTGTCCTATTGTCCGTTAAGTTCAATCCTCTTCTTCTTCGTCCTCTACCTCACAGGCATCCTCTCTGGACGTAAGAAGGGGGAGCTCCATATCTGGGTTGTCTCTGCCTGGCAGTGGTCTTAATGAAGGGCCGTTACCTAGAAAACAAGCAAAGAGGCTGAAGATAAACCAGAAACTCCTGAAAGGCACAACAGTCTCAGTGATAAATGCACCTGAAGATTATTATTACGGGAATACATTATTATTATTAGCATACAGTGAGTTACCACAAATGATTATTCTTTCTGAAGCAAAAAAAGGAGAAAAAAATCCCCACTAAATATTTCAGGAATCAGTCAATGTCAGTCAAGTCAATTTAATGATAAGTAATATACTGTAATGATCTATTTACTTTCCTTTTTTGTCAAGATATACACCTTGAGATTTGATTTCCTCTTTGAAATATCATGAAGTCTGGAGAGTAATTTTTAATTTAAAGCTACACTAAAAGTTTTTGTTAAAACTGAAAGAAGTACCATTACTGAGTCAGGGGGGAAAAAAACATGCTAAAATATGGTGTGCGCGTGCAGCTGCGGGTCACCCTGTAAAGTCTGACATAATAATTTGAAAGTCAGAGGTGTCGGTCTGGGTTTCTGAGTTTTTCGGACTATATCATACATCTTTACATATTAACGTCATACGCACAGGATCCAAAAGAAGTCCAGCTCGACGTTTAGGTCTCAAATGCAAAGTGAACATTATACTGATGGATATGTTGACAATAATAGATAATTCACTTACATTCTCTGAAGACATGTCCTTCATTAAGCTTTGTATTTTAAGATCTCAAAATCATCAGATTCATCCTCTCAAGAAAGGAGCTCGAACCACAACCCACGTTACAAAACGTTCTGTCACAGGTTGGGTGCAATTACACATTTCCCCAAATTTTACACTGGGTAGCTTTAATTCTCGTTGCTACTCAGCTTTCTCAATCAGCTCTGTTCATCCTTCGGGACACATCTAACATTTCTTTTTATTTACAGTTTCCTAGTGTTTTACTAATTATCTGACACATTTCTCAGTCCTTAAGAAAAGAAAGAAAACCTATTACCTCTAAAGACACTCATAATAAAAGCCACTGCGCAGATGCTACTATACATTCCCATTGGCCTCTATTATGACTTGCATTTAGAGATCTTTAGTTCTTTTACTAAGTATCAGGGAGGTAATCAACTGTATGCTAC
The DNA here is from genome assembly GCA_023558415.1 of Piaractus mesopotamicus. Lineage (NCBI taxonomy): Eukaryota > Metazoa > Chordata > Actinopteri > Characiformes > Serrasalmidae > Piaractus > Piaractus mesopotamicus. Next base: position 21,311 of record JAILXH010102042.1, on the reverse strand, counting down.
CAGGACAAAAAAAAAAAAAAAAAACACACACAACACAAAACACATTAAAATAATACAGGTTCTGACTGCTGAAGAGAGGAGTGACTGAAGGAAGGCTACCTTTGCTGTAGTATGTCTTCAGACCCACGTGTAGCGAGATACCGGACAGACAGACAACAAAGCCCAGCCAGTTCACTGTGCTCATTTTGTCACCCATAAACCCTACTGCCAGCAGCAGAGTGCACACCTCCTATAAACAGACAGAGAGAACATCAACTATCCATCCAACTGACAATATTTAACCGCAGGTGTTCATTCCAAAGCAGGAGCTCATATGATGTTGTTGAAGACTAAGACCAACTGATTAAAAACAAGTGGAACCTTAATGGAATGAAGAAAAACCAGCATTTCGTGGAGGAGATTGGTCACCCATGGCATACACACCTGTACATACATACAGACAGACATACTCTGGCTGGGTTGTGAAATTAGTAAGCACATCTTTCTCTTTTTTGTATTTCTTTCAACTTCCCTTTAATAGAAATTTTGTGGTGTTTTTTTTCTGTTCTTAATGTCTGTTTTTTTTTCTTTTGAGTAATAATTAGGGCACACCAACATGGTGTGCTGATGCCAATATCTAATGTTTTTTATAAAGCACATTTGTAGAATACAGAAATTAGGATGAGATTGGCATTATGGCAAAATATTATATTTATGTAGTCTTACAAATGCAATAAAATGAATAAAATGCAGATATTTCAGCGCAGTACCCCTGTCTCATCTAAATGCTCTGCTTTACTAGAGTACAATAATTATGCCATTAATTATCATTTTTAAATATTGGTCAAATCTAAAGTTCTGTCTGATACCGATTATTTTTTTAAGCAATTATCTTTCAGTACCGATATGAAGATATCGTCATGCACCCTTACTTCATAGCATCCAGGGTATGCTGGTAGTGTCAGTAAATTCAGCTGCTAACAATGTCTGCATTCAGCACATTCATTTTATGAAACCAAAAGAAGCTATATTCTGATTGGCTGCACACACTACATGCAATGCTATAAACACATTAAATGTTACATCTTTGTGGCAAGTGATTTGTTTAAAAGAGATCCCCTGACTCACAGGTGAAATAACCTCTTTCCCAAACCTGAGGGGTCTCTCACACTGTCTCCAAGCAATTAAGAATCCTGTAATCTAGAGTATAAAGATCATAACAACTGCAAGAAAGATGTGTAGAGGCTAATTTAGTTGGGTGTGTGCATTCACCTTAAAGATGCCTGCAATGGAGAGCGTAAGGCTGGAGGTGCGGGAGACGAGCAGAAACTCTGAGAAACCCAGCCCGAAGGCCAGCGATCCGCCCACTGACAGAGTCAGGAGAGAGTAGAGTAGCGGCTGGAGCTCACTCACCCTGAACAGCTTCTCTGTGGTGCTCAAACCCAGCCCTGATCACATATTTAAAATCTTATTAAAGTCCAAAAAGTAAATACATAACACAAGAGCCAAATGCATTGGTTGTCCAGTCATGCATAAACAAGTATGTCTTTAATAGTTACAAAACAATATAGATATTTTTTATGGATAAATGCAACAGCCCTTTCTCCAAATATGATTTGAGAAAGTAAGGATTCTTTTAGTGACCAGTCTGCGAATTTAACCTAGGCGTCTATATATAAATACAAGAATACATTTCTTGTATGTACTCGCTATGGACTGTACAAGTGGCTAGAAGGGATGCATCAATATGGACACTGTACGTCGGTGTCAATATTCAATACTTTTCATGTACATATCTGCCAGTGCCGATACACAAACAGAGTTATTATAAAGTAATTGGGGCTGCATCTACTTGGAGTAGCATTACAGAAAAGATATGGCATTTATATCTGTAGGGTTACAAATATCTGTCACACTGAAACATCTATGTAATGGCGATAATTTAATTTAACCACTTATCTGCTGATGCCAATATGATTTGATCTTTGTGCATCCCCAGTGCCAAACACTTTAAAAACTAAGTAGAGTAGGCTTCCTTCATGGAAGAGTCCAAACAACTAATGTTTACACACACACGCAACTGAGGAAGAGAAACTGCTACACAAACCATACTGACCTAATTAGGTCTTGGCATTGTTCTTAGGGAGCTGTTCCTGCCTCAGACAGCCTCGACTTGTTCAAAAGTAAAATATGGGCTGCATCCAAACCCGCATACTACTATACTAAATAGCATGTTAAACTAGAACACAAGCAACTTGCTGTAATCACAGCACTAATGCTGACAAATAAAGATTACACCTTCAGAGACAGTTCCTGTCCACTTTTACCCACTCTTCCACAAAACTGCCAGAGTTTGTGTGTATCTATTTGAGCCTTTCATCTGCTGTTGCAAATTAAGAATTAGGATTGAGGTGTAGTGCCCCAGTCCCAGTGTTCCTTAATATTTGCTGAACCTGTTGCATACAGTAACCCTATATTTTCACCCTTGAACGTGAGAATGTCAACATTGTGTACCGCTTGGACATGAGGCACAAAGCTAGTGGGGAAGTGTAGGCTGAAATACACAGGAACTGAGACTGGTGTAATAATCACCTGACCGCACTGGCGTTGGAATTAAGGCAATCGGATGCTTGACCAAGTATTGGCTAGTTGCACAAGATGGTGCTGTTCGCTTCTGGTATAAGCAGTGTGTACATAACATCTGTTACTGTCTCAGTTGGTACATTGACTTTCTAATATTTAATATAATTCTCTAATACATAGGGACACAAGATTTTCTACACGAGACTGTTCAAAAGTGACGCAACACTGCTGGTAAAACAGCAGAACTCTTTTGTGACGTTTTTATTTTTACAGCCGAGTTTTGAGTCCCGTCATGGGAGTGTAATCTGTACATGACTGAGTAGTGAAGGAGCTGTTAGCCATGCATGCTGAGGACATCACAGCCTATTTAATGAGACTTCTGTGGCAGATGTGAACGTGTGCGTCATGGTAAGATTTGGTTTGAATGACACAAAGCCTGAAAATGTCTGCTAGTAATTTATCACTACCATAATACTAGCTAAAGACAATGATTACTGAATAACAGGGATTTAACAGTTTAATGACACTGACAGAACTTTCCTTTCTAATTATCTATACAAATCGCCATGTACATTTTAAAGCCCTACTCTCAGTTCGCTCACTGATGAAGAGGATGTCTGAATGATGCGATATACATATACAAAATCTCAGGTAGAAAGTCTTTGTGTAGAATCAGCTGCAACACTGGCGGATGTTGTGACCCACGCACTGCTTACTGAACACATTAAACCACACTACATTGTGCAACTAGCCCATTAGAGAAGTAATGATGCATGCAACTGTTTTTTTTTCCAGGTAGCTTATGTACAGTAGTATGCAGTTTTGGACACATGGATTCCTGTAAAGCTGGTTTGTGACAACATCTAGCAAAAAGCACTAAAGAGATAAATCTGAACTGAATGTTTGTGCATAATGAAGAAAGGGAGCAGAGTGTCATACCCTGGCTATATTAGGTATTATCAAAAACCCCAAAATCTAAATTGGTTCTCTGACTCACCCTCATTCAGAACAAAAAGAGGAAAAAGACCCAGGAACATGAGTGGCTGTAGGTGATACATGGTGTCAATTGGGTTCTGGAGCCCTGCACAGATGGGAACAAAAAAAAAAATTTTTTTTTAAATAAATAAATAAATAAATAAATAAACAGACAGATCTTGTAAATCTCTGAACCTTTGAAACTCTTTGAACCTCAGGCATGATATCTACATAAATTATAGGACTAGTTACTCAGTAACCACTATATGCTATTTTCAGTAACTTCTAAGGCACTAATATATAAAAGTTATGTAGTTTTAAGAGTGAGGAATTAAAGTGTGCGCCATTAAACAGCCACTTAGGATTGAAAGGGCCATAACCTGCCTTTAAGGTCACTGAAGATTTTTTTTTATTTTTAACTCCTAAATATGAGCTACGTAAAGCTCTATTATCCTCCCTCCCTGTTAAGCCAGACATACACTGTGATTTTAACCTGTTTCAAGCCCGAGTTGGTCAGAGCCGACTGATTTTTATGATCGGGCCAAACTTCAGCTTCGTCGGCCGTTGTTTTCTGTGCATTGTAAGAGGGGCAGCAATGCCCAATTAACTGCCCAAACGAGCTCCTATTGAGCAGTCGGATGATCGGATGCATTTCTGACTCGTATGAAATTGTCTCACAGTCTGAGCAAACTCAATGCCCATTTCTCAAAGTGGCACCCAAAACCACACACAATCACAATTACTGCTCCGACACAGGTTAACACACATAAACGGTGGCAAAAAAACTCTGACCGAATTGAATTGCATGGTATATATAAATAAATATGGTGATTTCTTTAATTGTTGTAATTGTTTTCTGTAGACTGACTGGCTTTTAGTTTCAGTGCAGTATGACACAAGTTAGCAAAGCTGTTTTAAAACAGTTTATCAATGGCTTATCTCACAGTGCACTATTTGTCCATCATGTAATTGTGTACATGTGGCTAAATCGCAAATATCTATTTATTAGATATACACCGATCAGGAATAACATTATGACCACCTCCTGCTGTGTCTGATCCACTCGTACCAGCACAACACACACTAACAACCACCACGTCAGTGTTACTGCAGTGCTGAGAATGATCCACCACCCAAATAGTACCTGCTCTGTGAGGGTCCATGACACCACGTCAGTGTTACTGCAGTGCTGAGAATGATCCACCACCCAAATAGTACCTGCTCTGTGAGGGTCCATGAGGATCCTGACCAATGAAGAACACGGTAAAAGGGGTCTAACAAAGTATGCGGAGAAACAGATGGACTACAGTCTGTAATTGTAGAACTGCAAAGTGCACCTATATAGTAAGTGGAGCTGATAAAATGGACAATGAGACGAGGTGAAACAAGGAGGTGGTCATAATGTTATGCCTGATCGGTGTATGATGCGCTGTTGGGTGCAGGAGCCACTATTTTAATTCCTGTGTAGCGCACTCTGTAGAGTCATTTGAGATTCTGCCAGGTTTTTGCCTGGGACTCAGATGCGTAATGTGTTTTGAGGTTTCTTGGAAATTGTCTGCAGACAGGCCTGTTTGTAGGGATATGTTTCCCGTGCAGTGTGAGCTCCCATGTCGTGTCACGTCAGTGCTTTGGCTGCACACGATAGCTGATTCAAACGTGCAGTGTGAGTCTTTTCTAAGATTTCTAAAATGCCTGGCTCTAGTCTGATGCAGACTCACCGAGCTCAGCTTTCTGCATTAAGACTTGGGTGAGGGTCCAGCGGATCCCGCCAATGAAGGAGGCCAGTAAGACCATGATGAAGCCCTCCAAGTTAAACTGTGTAGACTTGAGTGTGAACATGAAAAGCCCACTTGCTATAAGCACCACCACCAGGATCAGGAATGGGTTCTGAAAAGAAAGACAAACTTTACGATCTTCGAACTTCCTCGGGCAAAGTCGCACAAAAAATGCTCCAATCATGCTTTTACCAAATGACTGCTTCATATTAGCACTACATGCCAAAAAGGAACAAGCACATTTTGATTTGTCAGTTACGTGATCAGCGAGCCATTAGACCTAACAGTTTAGGCACTCTGGAAAAAAGGGTCCCATAATTACGGGCTTGACTGCTTCACAGTGTGAGCAAAGGCAATACAACATGCGATTCAGGGAAGCTTTTAACTTGCAAGCTTTCACTAAATTGGAGAAAGACCTCCAACTGTTCTTGGTAAATTAAGGCCAGTGAAAAGAAAATAAGTAGAAGTGCTCCATTTGAGCACAGCTACTTAAATTCTAATTTTTCTAATCAAGAAAACGACAAAAAAAAAATTATAGAGCCTGTAAACAACAACAATCAGTGTATGGTAAGTGCATAAACTGAACAGAAACAAGTAGCTGATTAGATGTCAGGCCATTGTGTTAAATACCTTGTTTCATTATTTTACCAATTGCTTGATTTTACTCCTATTCATTTTTAAAAGCTACACTATGTAAGATTTGCAGATTTGTGGACCTCTTTGGTGGAAGTGTATAACTGCATGCAACATGCAGAAGAATATTTTGTAACATCAGTTCTGCTTTGAACCCCTTCTCAGAGAACTCAGTGGTGAACTTGGTGAAGGATGGGTCTTCTGAGAATGTAAGTGAAAGATCCACAATTGCCATTATATCTTTATCACTATAATCTTGATTTTGCATTTGAAAACTAAATGACCTTTCTAGGCCTGACATTCATACCTAAAATATCGAGTGCGACGTTAATACACAAAAACATATGACAAGGTCTGAAAAGCTCCCACGAAATCCGACCCAATACCTCGGACTTGTGAATTATTACAGGGTGCCTCACAGCAGCGCACACACACTATATTTTAACCTGCGTTTTTTCATCTGACTCAGTAATGTTGCTCCTTTCAATTAAAAAATCTTATATAGTGTTCCTTTAAACAGGTTCTTACTAAATGTATTTGAATGTGTCATCTTTAACTCTGCATGTTATTTTTAAACACGTGAAAATGAAATTGGCAGCAAATTGAGAAACAACAATGAAAACACATTAAAAACATAATAAAAACAACCTGAACTTTAATATCAACAGTGTCAACAACACGCATGTTGGGGCCAAATCAAATGCTTACCGGTTCCTCCAGTTTGAAGACTAGGGAGAAAAACAGAATGAAGAGAACAGCGGAAGACTTGGTCATCGTGTACCTGCAGAAAGCACAACAGTGAAGTCTAATCACCACATCTGAGCAGTTTTATTCGTACTTAGTCCTGTTCAGCAGAATTCTCTTATTTCAGGAAACCATGTGGAAAATAACTGCTGCAAATGGTTAAACTGGGGCAGGAGGTTGTAACGCGTGATTTGAGGCTTCATCTTTGTCAGACCGAAAAACATAATAGTGCAGTTCGGTAAAACAATATACATCTTTTATTTGACCACAAAACTGTAATTAATCTAGTAAGAAAGAATCAAACTGTGACTGTCACATGAACTTTAGGCCATTTTGCCTGCTATCTAATTGTAAAGGAGTTGAGAGGTGACACTGTTCTTCCATCCAAGACCCAAAGCCGTTTTGTCTGATGTCTGTTGCTCTGATCAGAGGATGTTCTAAAATATACACTGTACTACAGGTGCCATTTGTGCACACCCACCTGCCACAACAGCACGCAGTGCCCCGCCCCCTCAAACACATTCAACCTGTGCAGCTCAACAGCCACGTTTCCCGATAAAATCTTATCTATTCAAAATGCAATAAATGTGGCTTTAATGTAAGAAATCACGTCACTCAACATGTTGAAAAGTTCTAATAATGTTATACTTTAAAAAATGTAAAAATAATTATAAAAACACTTTTTTTAACCAGCGGTAAATGAATTTTTAACATCACTTGGGGTTGTTACTGGACACAGGTCTATCCATACATTCTCTCACAGAGAGATTACACACTAACATTAAAGGACTGCCATCAACTGGAACTAAAAGATGCTGTTAAGAGCTATGTCATTAGCCATCCACGCATATACTCACAGACTGATAGTAATGAAAAGGAAGCTCCAATTGGACAGTCCAATGTCCAGTGCAGTTGCCAGTGCTGAAAGATAGTGCACATGAAAGAGAATTGATTTTCAACAAATGTATGCTTTGTCTGGGTTACTGTGATATACGTTTTCACATGAAGAGACATTAGTATACTGAATGTTTACCTGATACACAATAAGAGGAGGCACTGATAAGTTGATATGGAAATTCATCATATGCTCCAGTTTTTCAAATGTAGGTAAAATGTTTAACAACTTTTGAATGTGCCACGCAATCAAAGTCAGCATGGACTTCAGTTCTGTTTAAACCTTTGTGATAAGCCCGGCTGTCTTATCACACTCACCTTGACTACCATGATCTTACAACCGAGTGACATACAAGTCTCTTTCCCCAAAAATACTTCATGTCCTACCTGTTGGTGCCACTTTGTACAGGTACTCTTTCCAACCGAGCGTAACTCGAGGCTTCCGTGTCCAGCACTGCATGGCACAGCGTGTCAGAGCCGACAGGCAAAATATTATAGTCAGGTGGACCAGTGTCATAAATAAAGGGAAGTGGAAGCCCTAGGCATAAAAATATGAGAGTAAGGAAAAAACGTGGAGAGCCAAGGCCAAAGCCACATCACACAGAAGAAAGAACTGTAATGAATTATGGAGTTCCCCATAATGTAGGACCCATATCCTACATTTGTCGTAAGGTCCACTTTTGAGTTTGTGTGGTTTTATGTGCCGAAAACAGCAATAATACATTTTTGCATGGCTATTTGCACAACTGAACAGCATCTCTTTATATCTGTGCACCTCTCTTTATCCTTTAAATAAAGGCTGTTTTTGTTAAGACACTCAAGTCAGATATATGTAAATGAGCTCTGTTCTTATTGGCTGCTCTGTATTGTACCTCATTCAAACCTCATGCAGTCTGGGCTGGTCTGTTTTTGTAGCTCAATTTCCACAGTTGTATGCAAAAGTCTGAATACCACCGTAAAAAATTATGTATTGTTGACCTTCTAACTGAAAACAAATAAACACATTCGCTATAATGGCCAAATTTAAATATGACATTTTTCTGCATTTTTTTTGTAGACAGTATTTGGATCAGTTTAACATTTTAATAAACATAACATAAATTGTGCCATAACTTTTGCATAGGCCACATTTTACGTTTTTTTCATTGTAATATGTTAAATTCAGCACATAAACATTACGTGTGCATTAAAATGCACAGACATTTGTTTTCTGTAGAAGATCAACAAAACCTGTAACTAAGGGCACCCAAACTTTTGCATCTGACTGTATAGATCATATAAACTCCAGAGTAATTGGTACTTCCTGAAACTGAAACAATGTTTACATGATACACCAAACTCCGTCATTACAAAAAAGCAAGGACAATTCAGTTCTCTACGATAAAGGCCCTTTGAACGTCTTGACATCTAAAATATGAGAGAAGGAAACGAGGTCTGTCTCACCTTCATGAGCCACTTGTTGTAGAAAGTTATTCCAATTGAAAAGACGTAGTAGATGAGCACCAAGCCCACATTGCGGAGTGCCCGACAGACGATGGACACCGGGCATGCCATCCCCACGCAGCGGGCTTTTCGGATTTCCACACAGGAATGACAGGACTAATTACTAGAAAATGAAATTTTAAGGGTCAGTCACAACAACCAAGAACAAATCCTCCTTGTGCTGGAGGCGTGCTGCAGCTAGCTACAGTTAGACAAAGATTTGGAGCCCTTGAGAGCAAACACAGTTCTAGCTAAGGCTGCAATGATTTCAACACAAGTATCAAAAAAGTTTTAAAAATAAATGTAGTACTGAAATTGAAATCTGTATTGCCCATATGCCCCTTGGTCTCTTTTGAAGGGCTCTCATTTGCCGTCTTTCATGGTAACCACTGTCAATGATCAGAACTAGACGTCTTGGTGCAGTTTATCAAAGTAAAATGGGCGATGGGGGTGGGGGGGGGGTGGGGGTGGGGGGGGGGGTTATGCTATGTATGTGTTGAGGCTGGGCGATTCATCAGATTGTATTAATAATTACAATTTTGGCTTCCAACGGGTATGAAAACAAGATTACTAAAGCTTATTACTCAGTAACTACAGGGACTTCAATGCAAACTGGCTGAGCTATTCTTAGGTTATAGAAGTGTGAAATGAAACTTTGGCTCTGGCCGTTTAAGGGGTTAACTGGCTGAAACTCTATCTGTTAAGTTTTTTTTCCAAGTTCAATAAAATCACGTTTCCAAAGTCAATAGGTAATCGTGTTTAAATAATTGTGATTTTGATTTCTGGCACAATCGAGCAGCCCTAGTAAGTGTGACATCTTTTGTTGATCTGAAGTTTGTTATACATTGTAGTGTTGCGATTTTTCAGCCTTTACTTTGTTAAGGAACTTTTATTAAGCAACACCGGCCTGTGCAACATATAATTAGACCCAAGTAGAATCAGGACAGCTCTAACTAAATATCGACAGCAAAGCAAACCTTGACCTTAGAATCAAACATTGTGTCGAAAAGTTGTGTATTGGTGTTACATCCCTAGTCCTACTGCTAGCTCTTTTCCAGATTAGGATAAATAAGAGCATTGCTCAGGTTTTTAACTACGCCTTCAACTTAGAGTTGGGCAAAATAATGATATGTATTGTTGCAATGATAAATTACAGCACAGTATGGCATAACATGTTTTTCTGAGTAAGTGATCTTGGATTTATGGCAGACCAGTGTTTAAAATAGTAAAAATATCATTGTGCTCATTCTTTTTGATAGCATTGTTAGAATGTGGCTCCACTGGTTCTGTTTTGTCCGTTTCAACTTACCGGTTGGCAGAAAAAATATCGTGACATATCGTGCATCGTGAAAATATCCTGAAGTATCGCGATACTGTATTTTGGCCATATCGTCCACCTCCACTACAACAATGTAGCTACCAAACCCACATTACTGGCATGATAAGCGGGTTTTAGTTCTTATTAAGCTCCAACTATGAAAGTGGGACGCTAATTTTGGATAAACAAATAGATAACTCACATTTTATCGATGCTGAGAGAGAAAACTACACAGTAATAACACAGCAGTTATACTGCACTGCTGTTACACTCAACAGGCGACCGATTCAACAAGTGAAACAAGTGGAAACACAGACCAAAATGAGCAACGTGTCAGAAGTATCTCAGGACGTGGCTCGGGCGATTTCCCTTAAACCTGACATACGGAGTAGGATCAGCTGCTCTAAACATCTGCTCTCCAGGCCCATGAAGCGTTCGACTGGGTGTATTCAGCACATTAGCCATGTTACCACCATCTAGCTAATAACAGCAGCTAAACATCTATGATCTGATTCTCTTACCTGATTAACATTATCCTCGCCAATGAGACCAATGAGAAACTGGATACTTGACCAAGGTTACGTTACCATAACTATTCTTTCGCCACGAAGAACCGGAACTGTCAATAATGGAAATATAAGGTAAAGATACCTGGATCAATAGGATCCATTATCATTCAGACTAACAGCTCTGTTTTGGTCTCTCAGTAGCAGCAGCCACGCTCCTCTGACGTGTACATGCGGTGCACCCCGGGAAATGTGGATACCTTGCATAAATCTTCTTTGCTTAAACCTAACAAAGATACCATTTTCTAAATAGAAATAAAGCTCTGTTACTAACAAGTAGCAGCTAAGTATTTTTAGAATTTTGTTTTGTGTCTTGGGTGATTCAAGACGTGTTTTTCTGTATTAAACTGCTCGTTTCCAGTCACACTGCCTCCCTCCAACACTCTAGGTGGCGCTGTAAGCGACAAGCCGCCTCGTCCAGAAGTCGGCGGGACCCGTCAATATAGGCTGCTTCTCAAATGGCTCCCTACACCCTACGAAGTGAATCTCCGTCCAATCAGCAACTAACGTTATAAGCGAAACTGTAACCAGAAGTATGTCGGTTTTGCATTTCTCCAGTGTTTACATTTGAACATAAACCAACAGAGCATTAAAACTCATGGAATGCAATGAAATATTGTTATACAGATCTGGGGTGCGGGTGGGGGGTGTCAAACACATTGCTGAAGTGATGTCTTTGGTGAAATATTTGGTAAGAATAACGCAAAATACACGTACGAGGGCTAGGTTTCACGAGAAATTTAAAATGATTTATTTACCCTAATTATCTGCGATAATAACGTTATTGTGGAGGTCGGTTATCGACACAGTGACCATATTCCACCTGTAGATGGCACTGATGAGATAGTGTTTATTGGTCATCTGTTGTACCATTGTAAAACAGCACTGAATTATTATTAGTTTGTGTATTTATTTATTTGTTGGTTTGCTTATTTATTTGTTTGTTATTTTATTTGAGATATTTTTTTATTCATTCTGATGAATTACAAGAATTTTTTGAAATGTTATAACCAGACAATTCTGTGTCAGAAAACATGTAGTTTTTTTTTATATGTTCTAGCGTCATTGCATGTGCATGAACATGTCAAACTATGCGTCTGAAATGCCTTATAGCCTATTGCATTGACGTTAATAAAGGATGGACACAGTTTTAACTGCCTAGTGCCTAAACAATACATTGTGTCCAGATAAACCCATAATGAACTGAAATCACGAAACCCTCCTCTGTGTAGAAACATGGAGTTTTGCACCAAGCAAGCATCACCACACGTGTAGGAGTCTGTCACACCACTTTTTGTCTTGCAAGTATTCTCATGACTGATTTCCATACATAATAAATGTCTACTGAGCCAGCAAAGGAATATCAGGGCATGCATGAACTTATTTGATTTTTTGAAAATCTCTTTAAATCAGAGGGGCTTAGCTCCACTCTTGGTAGGTGGAGTCCATCACAGTTTGGAAATGTAATCTACTGCTGAGTTGAATTCTGTTATGGCAAGAAAGTTACCAAACAGTGCTGGACTAACCACCCCTCACATTATACTCGTCTATTTGATGTCATCCAAAATGTTTTAAGATGTAAGTGACTTAGTTTGACATGCAGAGATGGCAGTATTAGCTACAGCTATACGATGAAGTCAAAGAGTTTTAAATAACAAAGCTCTAGTGTAAATTTCTTTAAGCAGAATGTCTTTTTTTTATGTTTTGTGACTTTTTGTTGATTTAAGAATTTGCTGTAATATATGTGGATGGTGAAGTTACAACAGACATACAACAGGTAATCTCTCATTTGGTTATTGCACAATGGATTTGGTGGAACACTGAATAAGACTGCCTTTATAAAGAAGTACACATAAAGACCACAGTAGTTGCCACACATTTGTCTTTGAAAATAAGGACACTTGTGATAAAATTCATATTATCTGTAATACTGCCATTTACACATTTTCAACCAAATCAAACTTTTTAGATGACATCAAATAGGAGAGCATAATGTGAGGGGTGTTCAGCTCCAATCCTGGGGGGTTTTATTCCAGCCCTGTTTGGTAACTTTATGGTACCTTTCCAACTGTGAAGGACTCCACCCACCAAGAGTGGAGCTAAGTCCCTCCGGTTTAAAGAGTTTTCCATAAAATCAACTAATGGCATGCATGCCCTGATATTCCTCTGCTGTCTCAGTAGACATTTTATATGTATGGAAATCAGCCATGAGAATACATCCAAAACAAAAAGTGGAGTGACAGACTCATCATTTCATTTCACTGTAGGTTTGTGTTGACATAATGTATTGTTTAGGCACTAGGCAGTTTAAACTGTCTATCCTTTATTAATATGAAAGCAATAGGCTATAAGGCATTTCAGATCCATCGTATGAGAGACTCCTACATGTGCAGTGATGCTTGTTTGAAGTAAAACCATAAAGTGTTTTATAACATTTTTAGAAAGTAAGTTTTGAATATGCATATTTATGAACATTACCCACTGGCACCAAAGCACTGAGCGCTTAATTTTTTTATTTAAAAAATACACTTCCAGTTATCGTCAAACTACGCTCGCTAATGTTGTTGTCTTCACACAGCTTACATAAGTGCACTACACTAGTTCTAAAATACTGGCTACTGCAACCAAACTGTGCATAATATGTCTAAATAAGAGCCATTTGGGGTTCAGCCTTGTGTACACATTTCTCTACTGGACATACAGAGCTCTGTTTCATTGAGGAAGCTAAAATGTAATAATTCACATTGCGTACTCGTTTGAGATTGACCCACAAACATGAATTTATTATGTTTGATTACACCGATCAGCCATAATATTAAAACCACCTCCTTGTTTTACACTCATTGTCCATTTTATTAGCTCCACTTACCATAGGGGAGCACTTTGTACCTTCATGTCTACAATTACAGACTGTAGTTCATCTGTTTCTCCTCATACCCTTTCACCCTGTTCTTCAATGGTCAGGACCCCCACAGGATCCACATAGGACCACCACAGAGCAGGTATTATTTGCGTGGCAGACCCTTCTCAGCACTGCAGTGACTCTGACGCAGTGGTGGTTTGTTAGTGTGTGTTGTGCTGGTACGTGTGGATCAGACAGCAGTGCTGCTGGAGTTCTTAAACACTCTGTCCACTCACTGTCCACGCTACCCTCTTGGTTCACCTTATTGATATAAAGTCTAGAGACATACCTGTTGCTGCAACTGTTAAACCATTAGGATCTTTTACGTTGTGACATCAACCCGTTAAAAAAAACCAAAACACCTTACAAATCCATTAGAAACCAACAGAAACACTCAATGGTTGTTAAGTGCCC
>JAILXH010102037.1:0-15263 GCA_023558415.1 Piaractus mesopotamicus | reverse complement strand
TTTTCTATTTTTGCACTGAAATTGGTTTGGATCATAACATAATACATATAGATCTTGCATGCAGAAAGAAAAAAAAAAAAACAGCTCAGCAACTCGGGATTTCTTTTCGAATTACACAGGAATACAGCTTTTGATGGTGTCTACATTTTTTACTTGTTGCTTATTTGCGATGCAATTTTTTTTTACAGTTTGAATCCAATCATCATAAAATGCTGACACTTTGCAGCCTTTGGTATATGTCACACGATAATTGCACTGACATTGAACACATGGAATCACATTAAGAGCGAATACAGCCAGTACAACAACTTTAGGTTGAAAAGACTCAAAACAATTGCTACTAATAATGAAATAAAACACTTTTATCCATTAATCATTGTTTGAAACTGCAGCTGCCTATTTTAAACTCTCTTTCCTTCTCATCTTTTGTCTCATACTAATCTCAACAGGCAACTGTTTTGTTTTTGGACGTGAGGTGGGAACGCTACGACTATAAAGACAACGTGACTTTGTGTGCATGTGCGTGTATGTGTGTTTACAGATGTTCAGCTGTTGAGCTATTAGTAATGTAAAAGGCTTCCTGTCATGCTGGGCCACTGAGCAAACTTTAGTGAATAATCCCCTTTTTAAAAAGTGTGGAACTGTTTATTCTCTCTGTTTATTCTTTCGGGAAAGGTCTGCAGTATTAGTAAGTCAGATGAAAGCAGCATATGGTATATTTTTAGAGACGGGCTTTTTAGTATTGAGTCAAAGCTTTTCCAGTCTGTCGCTCTCTGACTCACATGCACACAATCACAATAGCTGTACAGCCAAAAGCAAGCAAAAATTCACAGTTGCTTCAGTTTGTTTGATCGTAAATGAACCTTTTACAGCTACTATAAAAGACTATTTCTTTTTATACAAAGGAATATTCTGTAATAACCCCTTCTCATGACATGTAATGTATTTAGTCCTCAGGCCTTGCTTCTCTCATATAGACACATGGCTTGGAATGAAAAGGGAACCAGTACACCCCAGTGGCCATTTTAGCTGGCAGAGTAGCATAAATATGTATGATAATGCCACTGATAATGCTAGTTTAATTTGTATAGCATAGATGAATTTCAATGAGGTTTACAGGAGGGTGATATGGCAAAAATGTAGCATTATGATACTCTAAGATATTTTCACGATATGCAATATGCATCATGATATTTATTTTTCTGAGGGTTGTTAAGTTGGAACAGAAAAAAGAACCAGTAGTGCCACATTTCTTAAAAGACTATCAAAAACTAAGTATAATGATATTTATTTAGTATTTCACATACTGTGCTGCACTGAATTCAGTTAAACAGGACTAATTATACTCACTTTTAGTGAATCATGCCTTTGATCAGTGTTTTTTAAGTAATGATGATCTCCATGATGTGCTCAGAAAAGCATATTGTGACAATGGGATGTAATTTATCACAACAGCAATAAATATTGTCTAATTGCCCTCCCCTGTTTTCAGTACTGTAGCACAAGTACATCATGTAATGATTTTCATGTAGGGCTGTCACCACTGACTGGATTACTAATTACACAATCTGAGAATTATTTCAAAGCTTAATCAGAGTTTTCTGAAAATGGTAGACAATAAAAACAGATGTGACTGGACAAAAACAAACCATGCATAGCTGTTCAAAATATATTACGGCATAAAGATAAACAAGCAACCCTCTAAAACTTTAGAAAAACTTCATTAAAAAACCTAGATTGCAGAAAATGCACATAAATGGGAATCTCAGGCCCTGTTTCATACAGTAAGAGCTAATAAAATATGGATTATCATTGCTGATTCATTGAGAAGGCACATTTTAATCACCCAACATTCCTGTATAGTACTGCACAAAAAGATTCCATAGGGATCATTTGTAAGCCAAAAGTTTGACCACCACTGTTCAAATGACAATTTGTTGATTTTCTGAGTGAAAATAAGTCAACACATCCTCTACAGAGAGAACACTTGTTTTCTGCAAATGTAGTGCACAATTTTAAAATATTGAAAAAAATTAAATAAATAAAGCATAAAATATGGAATGGGCCATAACTTTCGCACATTTTATTATTTAGTATTTTTCCAACATGTTAACTTCAGGAAATAAACAGTAATTGTGCATTAAAATGTGCTGAAATGTGTTCTCTGTAGAGGATGTGTTAACTTATTTTCACTTAGAAAATCAACAAAATGTCATTTGATCAGGGGCACCTAAACTTTTGCATGTCACAGTATTTTCTTTTTGCAAACTAAGCCATGGCCAAAAGACAGTGAGGTGGATGGCACAAGCCTTACAGTAAACAATATGTGTTTAGGGTTTTACTCTTGACTGCAACAAAGGAACAAAACATCTATCTCTTTCACAGCACCATATGGCAAACAAGTGAGGCTAACCTTGTAGCTAACAGTTGGCACAGGCTACTGTAAGCATTAGCCACCTTAGACAGTTAGTGACAGTTAATGTTTTACAAGGAAGTCACAGATTAACCCACTTGTGTGCTTCTCCTTGTCATAGACTTGAGGCTAGAAGTCATAGGGAAATAAAGCCTTGGGGGAAATAAAGGAGAACTGCTAAAATGAGATCATTTGTTTATTCAAAACAGCCAGCATTTGTCACTACTTGTCCTGTGACTGTATTTACTGCAAGTGCTCTGGCAGTTTAGGAAGATTTACTACTGCGCATATTCTCAATGTAATAGTCCACAGCCATGCACAATAACATCACCAGTTTAAAATTAGCACCTGTAGTGTACACTAGAGACTGCTGTAATCGCACTGTACACAGTGGAGACCAATTACATACCAAATACTGCAGATGTTAATTTACGAGTGGTAAAATGTGAGTTTTTCATGCACGCCATTAGCATGCGACGCCATAAACCGCAGGCCTAAATGAATCTGTGGATTAATGCGTGAGTGTGTGTCTTTGGGGAGAAGTATAAAGTCAAAAAACCTCAGCTTGAGGCCATAAACTATCCAAGAACAAATGTATCTGTAATCATGTAGTTCCCACACATACATTTCTAATCAAGCTCTTGAATAATGCTTACAGTGATTGGCATAATCGTCATGAAGTTATGACAGGGCAGATGATTGTAGTCCATAGTCCTCCCAAGATGTGTTCCAAGGGTTATCCCCACTGCTTCACTGAGTTTGTTTATGTAATATTAGAAGGGTTTTAATCAGGTGGCCTTTTAATCACACATGTTTACACGTTGTGTACGTTAGAGTCCAGCAGTTTTATTCAGCTAGCTCGTGAAGGAGTGTAAATCTCATCCTTGTTATTTCTGGATTTGAACTCCAGGCTGGTTGTGAGGTAACAGCATTTATCCACAGTGAGTGGTCAGATTGCGTTGTTGCGTAATAGGTAGCAAACCATCCAACAAAAGGCTGGAGTTACACTATGTGGCTTCGGTGCCCAGCAGACATTTGAAAGGCTGCTTTGCGGTGGCTGGTTTTTCTTTTTTTATTCTTCTCATATCAGTCAGCACATAAAACTGCTTTTGTGTCCTCATCAGACTTTTCTGCACAGTTCCAGTATTTAAAATGATGTTTTATTCATATATTAGCACTACAATTGAGCCCCTCCAATGAAAAGCCGTATATTAACCATTCCACCCTTTTCTGGATTATCAGTTATCACCTTTACATTTTTTACATTTCCTTTAGGGATCTCTTTATATAAAATACAGGGCATCAAGCAATGCCATACCATGCTTATATGATTTGTATAAAAAATTGTCATGCTTTTTTGTTGAAACGGCTCAATTATAGAGTAAAACAGATCATACTCCATCATATGCAGGGGTGGATTTAGTAGTTCTTGGCAAAAGAAAGGAATGGGGGCCCCCGGATACACATTTGTATATTAGTTGAGGTTCAATATACAACCATTTCATGCTTAAATGGTTTCTTGTCATGGTGAAATCGTTCTTTAGATTAATGGGGAATGTATATGGTTCTACATAGAACCTTTCTGAAAATGGTTCTGTATAGCACCAAAAAGAGTTCTGCTGCAAAAGAACCCTTGAAGAACCACCTTTTTTTAAGTGTATAGCAAGTGAACTCAATAATGTCAAATCTAGCTATTTCTCATTTTGAGACTGTTGTAAGAATATTATAAGATGAAGTATAGTGATTTCACTATACTGTCAGAAAATTTTGCTTGTTGTAAGAAATATGCAAGAAACAAGCAAAATGATCTGCCAGTATAGTGAGATCATTTGGTAGATAATTTGGTTACTATTTCCAGGAAGTAATAAATAACATAATCCCATCACAGTTTGAGAGATGTAATTAGTAACTTGTAATGTAATACATTTTTGAGTAGCTGCACTATCTACGCTAATGTTAATGCTAGCACTATGTTCAGTCTGCCGAGCCTGTGCAGCACTCTGTTATAACTGCAAAAAATCTTATTTTTGGGATTGTGGTGACGTTTTTGCTTTTCCTTCCCATTTTTGTGTTTCTCTGCTGCACTTGGATAACTTCATTTGATTTTCCCACTCGACATCCAGAAAATCACACCAAAGAACCTCCTTTTCATAATGTAGATTATCGCTTAGCAACATGGAATAGCCCATTGTCACCATGCCCACAGGTGGGCCTGGACTGAATTACTGAAAATAATCACTGCAATCACAAATAATAGCTATTTTCCAAATGTGTGTATTTTTTGGAACAGGCTATTTAAGTTCAACACATTCAGTATATCTAATTTGTATTTCAGGTTCCCTTGGCAGATGGGGGCCCTGGGTGGCTGCCTACCTTCACCTAGCACAAGGGCTGCTCCACATCATATGCTAGCTTTGGTTTCTTTCAGTTTTCTAAAACATGTATAGTCAGGGCTAGACATTGTCTACTGCCTCGTGCCCCACATTTCACATTTTGGCTACTAAAAACGCAAAGCCTTTGGACCAAGTGGCCACTTGCCTTAGAGATAAATTTTTTTTGTGTTCTTTCTCCTTTTTTTACAAACATGTTTTGTTGGATTAATCAGATAAATCAGATTTTGTTGCAGTTTGTTAGCTGTAAACATCACTAGGGTGGTGTGGTGACTGTGTTGCCCTCCCTGTTGAGCTGGTCCTCCTGCCTGGTGTCATAAATGCTGTTCCATAAGCTGGTTTGCTAAAATCATTCTATGTAAAATAAGGTGGTAAATTAACTGGTATAACATGAAGAGGCTGCCTCTGCAGTAGCTAATGAAACGACAGTGTTTTTTTAAATAAATAGTTTCTTTTTCAAAGCAACGCTTGACAGTTTTTGGAAAATGTAGCATGATTGTTAATTTGTAAAAACAATTTATATATGACGGACATGTTTCTGTTATTCCAGCCAGATTCATCGTCGGGGTCGCCTCAGTAGTGAATGCAAATTTTATGTCTGTCTACACAATGTGTAGGGATACTTGATCTGGAAGTGCTGACGTGGCCTAGGTAAGTTGGGTGAAGCAAGCATAGTCTCATTTGCACCACACTAACTGGTCTTTATCAGTCTTCATAATTATTCGTAACTTTAGGATTTAACTAATCCTTATCTTTTAAAGCTGTGGAAGTCACAGTTATTGCTGGATCGCATGGTGTAATTTGATATTAATTATTTCTCACCTGAACTCTTTGAAGCAGACTGAAAAAGAGACATTCTGTTGAATATATACCAAATTTGTCTTTGAAAGAGTAGAGAGTGTTTTTTATGATTTGTCTGATTTTGTGGAAAGGAACAAACTTTTAATTTTTACATTTTTGCCATGTTTTTGTTGTTTGGAATCAAAACAAGTAGAAAAAATTGCAGAGCTGAAGCTGTTGATGCAGAATGCAAATAGAGTCAATTCTGTAACTCACTGTATGATTGAATATCAACAGTGTCACATCAAAATCTGGTATCTACATTTTTTTAATTTATTTGTCTTCATCATGTGAGCACAGCAGCTGTCCTTAACATTGTGTGAATGTGTCATGATGAATGGACCAACAGAAATGCTCCAAATGCTCTGACATTTGGAATAAAAGCTTGTAGCATTAGCTGACTTGTTTAAGAATGTTGTTCCCAAGTTCCCATTTTGGACATCAATGATGTGTAATTACATAAATTATTATTATATAATATTATGGCAAAATGAAAGTAACATGTTCCAACTTTTATGTAATGTTTTGCAATGAGCCTCTATTAAGTTCAGTGTTGTGTATAATGGCCTTCTCAGGATTCTCAGACAGGGTGTTTTGGGGTACACTATAGTGCGGTTGTTTAGTTTCAAAACTCTAAACCTGACATTTTTGTTCCTTTTGTGCTTGGTCTGTAATTGCTGTCCTTAGGTCATTCAATCACTAAACAAACACTATAATTCTCTCCATAATAATGAGCGCACTTTAGGGGTTGAAAGGTTTTTTGTTAATTGGGTGGAATTTGTCCCTAATTGAGGTATCTGGATGGAGTCTGTCCAGTGTTCTTCAAACCAAGTCAAGGTCAGGTTAGTGACTTTGGTTGGGCAATTTTTAATTGCAAGCGAAGTAAAAACGGAATCAAAACGTACTCCAGTGTTCCTCAAACCCAGTCAAGGTCAGGTTATTGACTTTGGTTGGGCAGCTTTTGATTGCAAACTTAGGACAAATGTATAATGTTACTATTGCTGCTCAGGTTTTTTCCTCATTTTTCCTTTTTTTAACCCCCCTCTGGCTGGACGCCCAATTGTTAGTGAAATTTGTGGACTGGTCTTACTCAGGGAGAACATCAGCCCAAAAATGGTCTCAAGGAGTTCAAGGTCAACGATATCCATCTTTATCCAAGAAACTTTAACTCTTGGCTCTAGACTAAGACTCTAGAGATAATCACGTCCACACATGGGCTCTGTAATGATGAAGTGATGATGTACAGTGCACTCCTCCACTCACCAACCCCCTAATTCCTCCCTCTATCCTTGTCTTATTGCACTCAGGTGAGATATTTGACCTCTACTATGATCCTGTACAACCATGGACCGTGGAATATATTTTGGATAGGTGGGGCCAGGCATGCGGACTCTGCCTCCACTCCCCCATACACAGTAGCGTGTTTAACCCTATCTTAGCATGTTGTTGGTGAAGCGTTGAGAGACTTTGAGCCCTCTAGAACTAGAACTGGCTTGATTGTTGGATGCAGTTGGATGGAGTTTCTATCTCAGATTGCTCAGCGAGCTTATTCCTCTTCTTATTATCATCTTAGACAGCTTATTACAGAATTGCTCCATCAGAAGAACAATAAAAGGCCACTGAAGTGTGAAGTATTTTTTAAGTCATATATTTTCTTGATGAAAAGTTTATGACACAAACAATATATATCAATACAAATGCAACCATCTTACCATATCAATATAAATGCAACCAAAGCATAAGCATGTTAGTACATTATTAAAGGTTAAGAGTAGATTAAAAGACACAAATGGCTGCTTTTTGGCCTCAGCATTTAATGGTTAATCTGTTCTCTGAGTCACATTATAGTTTATCACTGCTTGCAGACTGACCTGATTAATTAAACTGAAAGAGGTGCAGAATTAAACCAACCGATTATAACAAATTATAATGTACGCTGTTAGAAATAAAGGTTCTGTGCAGGTGCATATTTTGTTCATCAAGGTACAAACAATGTAAATGTACCCTCAAAGGTACAACAATGGTTTTAAGGTTCAATTGTGTACCTTAAACATGTTTTTCTAGGTGAAAAGTACATATGTGTATTTTTTTATAACCAAATGTTTTAAAACAGAACAATAAAATAAAAAGCCTGGAGATGAGGTGGAGCCAGTACAACTCAGAAAATATTATTTTAATGGATTATGTTCCCTAACTAAAGGTACTGAGATGTACCCTTGAGGGTCCCATCCCAGTGAAAAGAGGGGTACTGCCCCAGTGACAGTTTATTACCTTTATTTCTGAGCCTTACATAAGGTACATTAAGTGCTTTTTATTTTCACATAATAACAAAATGGACAAGACTATAAGTTCACATGAAGAATGCAGTTGTATGCCACTGTAAAACGGTCACATGACATGATTTGTTGATAGTGAAAATAAATGAACGCAATTTGCTGAACATGTTGTAAAAATAAATAAAACATAAAAAGTGGCCTGTGCAAAAGTTTTTTATCTCTTTTACAGTTTTATTTTTTCCCCAATATGTTAAAGTAACATATAAATAGAAATTGCGCACTAAAATTTGGACTAAAAGTTTGTTCTCTGTAGAGGATGTCAATATAACATGCAAACTGACCAGGGGAGATCAAACTTTCGCATACAGTGTATATGACACGTGTATGACAGATGTAGATTTTACAGTGATAGGCAAGTTGAAGTTCTCCTTCCAGTTCTACAGTCCTTTGTACAACATCTGAATATTTCCAAACACAGGGATCACAGGTTTGCTGTCTTGTTTCCTATGTAAAAAATGCCTCTATGGGTTTTTACTCTCTGCTCTAAACTGTAGATATTAGGCAGGAGATGAAGAGCCTCTGAGTGCTTTAAAATTCTCCCCCAGTCCAGCTCCCCTTAATTTAGCTGAGCCGTGTCAGGAGGCTGTCAGAAATGAGCTCGGAGCCATTATTCAATGAGTTTGCAGCAGATAATTGTGGTTTTTCACGTTTTCCTGCCTTTTCCAAAGTAAGCTGAAATGGACCAGAACTAAGCTGTTGTCTCCCAAAGGGGATTATCCTACATCTTTGCATTTAACGTATGAGTGAGTGGGAATGTGTGTGCGCGTGTGCATGTTTTTCCCTTGAGATTTAAGTCTGATGTGCAGCATATTCCACTATATGAGGAAACCCTTGTGCTTCATGTGCATGCGTGCGTCTAATGTCAAGCACCCTACAAGTATGTGTGTGTGGGCATGATCAAAGAGCAATCAGTGGTGTGATCTCCCCCCACGGAGCTCTCTCAGCCTCTTATAGATGAGAGCCAATCAGACAGCCATTACTTCACTGGTTCTTCCGCTTTCCACTGTGTGCTGAGACCAAGCAACAGCTTCCACTGTCATTATTTCAGCAACAGGTCAGACACATGTTTGCTGCAACTGGACTCCATCCATTATATCAATCATTTTGGATTGCTTATAATGTCAATTTTGATATTCTAGTCAACAAAAACTTATACACCATATGTCATATCCATCATTTCGTCAGAAATCAAGGGCTTTAATAGAGAGTTCGTCTTTCTATTGGTGCAGTAACACCTCTACTTATCTGAAAGGCTTTACACTAGATGTTGGACCATTGCTGTGAGGATTTGATTGCATTCAGACACAAGAGCATTAGTGAGGTTAGGCACTGATGTTGAATGATTAGTTTTAGATCAAAAGCAAAACAATATCATACATTAAATGGTACTTTTGAATGTGTTATTCAATATTTCAAGTATTTTGGGAACAAGATATGAGTACATGATAAGTTATAATACATCTAAATAATATAGCAATCTATTTACAAATTATCTGCCTTGAGATTTTACAGCTTCGTACAAATTATTTAAAATCTGCAAAGTTGCATTTATCTGCAACCAAATAGGTTTTATATTTTTGGAATCACAGAATGCAAACTTTTGAACAATAGTGTATGAGCATTGGTATTTAAACCAAGTATTTGTGTATGAGTGTACTGACCTGGGTTTGGGCAAACTGGTTTACACAGTTTCATTCATCAAGGTATGAAAAAAATGATAATTGTACTAATAAATGTGTGGGATCATGAACATATGTATTAGAGACCTGATAGCTGATGAGATAATTCTTTATATGGCCATGTGAAGCCAGTTGGCCACCATGCCTGTACTCCTTCTCCATTTTGAAAAATAAATAGTTGCCTATGGATTTAATGTAAACTTTTTTTTTTTTTTCCAGAAATTGCAAAAATTTATGACAATGCAGAGGTCTGGTAGATATTCCTGCAACGATACACAATGTATGAGTCATGGCAAGAATGCCATGTATATCTATGTTAAAGTTTTATTTGATTGCTTTTAAAGTTACAACTACTAACATAGTTAGAAACTGACAGTGGAATCAACACACTTTGATTGCCATTGGCTGGGACCAACTTCATGGAAAAAACATCACTCATGGCCTTCTGGAAATCCAAGATATGTCATTGATCACAAGTATGGGTGGAAGCCTGACCAATGCCTTTGAGTCAATTGTTAGAAATAAAAAAGGGTGGCAACAGCTCTGTGCCAGAGCTCTTTACTGAGTCACTGTAAAACAGCTACAAGGTAAAATATATGTGAATATATCTGTTACAAGCTTCAAGTAAAACATGGAAAATGTGTAATCTAGAATTGCCAGAAAAATCACATATGAACACTGTTAGCTTAGCACTAAGATACTATTATGTGCTTTTTCCTAATTTTGT
The DNA here is from genome assembly GCA_023558415.1 of Piaractus mesopotamicus. Classification (NCBI taxonomy): domain Eukaryota; kingdom Metazoa; phylum Chordata; class Actinopteri; order Characiformes; family Serrasalmidae; genus Piaractus; species Piaractus mesopotamicus. The sequence goes on along the minus strand of JAILXH010102037.1, from coordinate 4,878 downwards.
TTCTAAATTTGTGACATTGGTCCGAACTGAAGCTCTAAGTGTCACGGTTCGCCACTGGTTACTACCATAACATTGCAAACTGGCACGGCTTTTCCAAAGTAAAATGCACTATATTAAGAGAAATCAGATGTTCCTCTCTCCAGAAAACACAAAGACCCTGTTTACACCTGGTCACTTTTGTGACTAGTATCTGGATTGTATCCTGATATGATTTGAGCTACATGCATTCACACTTAGTACAGATACGTAGCACAACACGTCTTTGGTTATTCAGACTGAAATCCGATCGCTACGTGGGACGGAATACGCAAATCCGCTCGTTACGTGGCAACCATTTACTATGTTCATTGGAAGCGTTCTCCAAAAGCTGTTTAGATATTTGTTAGAATATTGCAGGGTTCCTGTACTGTGCAGTTTGTTTTGCACGGTAGTGTTTGTTCATATTGCTAATTTGTTTTGTCCGGTCCCCACCATGTGAATCTTTCATGATTATCTTCCTTGCAGACATGGATCACATGCCCATTGACTACTGCATAGGGGGAAGATTCGGTTGCACAAGGAGGGGTTTCGGTTGTCGAAGGTCTTGAAGAGATGGATGCATTTACACTTCTATAGCATGTGGCTCAAATGCGTCTCAGACCACCTCCTGAAGTAGTTTGAGCAATCAGATTTGTATCTGTTTTAAATGTGTTCACACTTGCATTTTTATATGGACTGACCTTATCCAGGTATAATCCTGATACTCAAGATATCCTAAATTTTGTAATGTAAAAGCCATTTAAAGCCTGCGAAAATCAGTGCAAGTATACTTGGGGACATGTACTTCTGGAGTATGTACTTTAGGAGCCATGGTTTTAACAGTGCTCCCTCTGTCGGTGATCTAAATTTGTAATATGTATATCTATGTGTAGGACCGATGCCTGGAAATCTCTCTTTTTTCCATTATGTTTCTCTCTGCCGACAGTGTGTCACTCTTGGAGTGTGTTCATTCACCCAGGAGCGCTGCAGTCTGGGTAACGTCCACCCACCTGTGTGTGTGTGTGACTCAGCTCATGCTCACTCTCACACAGATGCACACACACGCAGGCAGATGGGCACACACATACGCATTCTGCACACAGACATAAAACAAAGTGCGCACAGAAAAATGGGCGCACACACAGAAACTCCTCTCTTCTAATTATTTCTGGACTGGTTGCTGTGCACCTCATCCTCCTCCCATGTGCCCTGGATGGAAATTATATAAATCAAATCCCTTGACAGTCTACATACTATACCAGCCAAAATGAGTTTACTGCATTAACTCACATCATTTCACGTCCAAAATCTCATCAACAAGAGTCATTATTCTGTCAGAGAATGAAAGCTACTTTAACAAGACATTTTTTTTCAAACAGAAAATATTACCTGAAAGCTTGACATAAGAAAATAAGAAAACTGCAGTGATTAAAAGATGCAGAAAAAATAAGACACCTCAACCATCCAAGACCCGGTAGAACACCAAAATTGCCACCATCAGATAAACAGAACTTTCCTCTTTGGGAGAGAGGAGAAAATCAAGCTCTACTCTTGCTTTAGATCTGAAAAAACACAGGTGTTTGTGTCCATCCTTCCACTGTGAGAAGACAACTCAAAACTATGAGTCTGAGAGAATGTGCAGATGTCAGGAAGCTGTTACTGAGAAAAGGAAATAGATAAAAATACAGAACACTTACAAATCAAACAAAAAAGCTGCTGGTGTTCTCCAAACAGACCTCGACATCGCTGAATGCATTTGGGATTGCTTGGATCAAGAGAAGCAGAAAATACAACCACCTTCTAAGACTAAACTTTGGAGGTGTGGAAAAATATCCCTGCAGAGTTCTTTGAAAAGAAAGAAAAACCCAAAAAGAATGTAATAAAGTATATATTAATCTTATATATTGTACAGGGAGATTCACTTGAAAGAGGCCCCGAATATTCTGTTGCAACTGCCGTTAGGATGAAGCAATCTGAACCAAAAATACGCTACATACCTTGACGTATGTGTAATGGACTGCATTACATGTGATGCTGGAAATGATCTATGTTTTCTGCCAGACACATTTTGACACAGCGCTCCATGTTCCTGAATGTATCAGCAAGATTTAGAGAGGTTAAATGTTGCGACGGCTGTCTGGCACCCACCTCATCGCTCCGACGCAGGGGCATCCCGGCTTGTGCAAAGCTCCATACTGAAGACTGAAGAGCACATTGCACGTTGTTTCGTTCAGATTGCTTCGTCCTAGAGAGAGTTATTACAGAATATTCGGGGCCTCTTTCGAGTGAATCTCCCTGTATTATACATTAAACCTTTAAGGTGTAGCTCCTCCTTGCAGGTGTACAGTTAGGGACTGTAACCCATCTGTTCATCGGCTATTCATCCTCTAGTCTTTCCTCAGTGGTCAGTTCTGACCACAGGATGCTATTAGCTGGATATTTTTGGCTGGTGGTCTATTCTCAGTCCAGTAAGTAACAGCACTGTGCCTGATACTACTCATACTAGTGCCTCACACACTTCCATACCGCTACTACGTCAATGCCACTGCCGTGCTGAGAATGGCCCTCCACCCACATAATATCTCGTCAGCAGTGGTCCTGTGGTAGACCCTTTTTCACCAATGAATGGGGCAGAGGGTGGCTGATAAATTGTCTAGAAACAGATAAGCTGTGAGAAGATAAGGAAATGGCCAGTGAGTGTGAGTGCAAGGTTTCTAATAAACTGGCAACTCCTTAAAAGTACGGACACAGTTCTCCATCTTCTATAAAAATGGAACCTATAATTTGACAAAACACTATTCTGTTGTAACACTTCCCTTCAGATGACAAGAAAGGGCAGAACAGATAAACAGTGGAGATGGACAACGGAAGTAGCCATGATGAAACAAAATTACAGCCTATGGTTCATCAATTTATTTAATGCATGCTAGCGTGAATGTCCATGACTGTGCTGTGTAATTGTAAAACTACGGCTCTCCATGTGCCAACCCCACCTTATTCTATCATTACCCCCGCCCCAGTAGCACTTAAGGGACAATCACCATGGGAACGGTTTACATGCTCCGCTGTGTTGTCAAGGAGACCCCAGCTGGGAGGATAATAGACTTCGCTGGCCCTGCTGCCTCTCGTCCCTATTCAGCACACGCTCTTATTGATGCTGGAAACACACAGTCATGTACGCATGCGCACACATATTCACACAGTCAGTCTGAATGAGAATCCAAACATTCATGGACATCTACAGTTCAGCCTTTATGAATGTGATTATGACAAATGAATGCTATTATATAAGGCCTTCCAGGAAAAACCAGAGCCCAAATGAATGCCTGCAGATAAGCTAACCAGTCTGAAATCCACTGATGGTGAATGAACGGTGTATGGAACTGTTTCTGCTCCTGTTTGTGCTGAGAAATTTTATAAAAATCTTATGAAGTTCTAGGATTACTCTACCTGCTCAAATCGTAAAGAGGTATATTTTTCAAATTATCTGCATAATTTAGTTGTTGAGATGTAAACAGAGTCAGTCAGAGTGGTTTGATATGAAGTGGTTCATTGTAGAGATTCAGATTTGCTTCCAGTGGTGGTGATCCAAACCAGAAAGTCTACAACTTAAATGTAGTCATTTTATTTATTATCCAAAATGGTCAGTGGATCTTTTTGAGTTTTCATGTGTGATGCTGACATGATAAAATAGTACTAAATTATAAAAATATGTTTTCTTTGGGTCTTACTTTTTCTTAAAACACTCTGTCTGCACATTCCTCTCCGCCATGAATAACTTCTAAAATGTATGTTTAAAGACTAAAACTTGCCCAAAACTATCATAAACTAAATGTATCAGGCACCAGGCAGCATATTCATGACATTTACACGTAATAATGTTCTTCAGACGTCTGGTTCCTATCACCACTACTGTGAATTCGTTTTCTCTGTTTAATCTTAATGATTTAACTATGCAGACATTTTGAACAATCTATTTTGATCAAACTAAGCCCTAATTTGCTTTAAATTATGACTTTGAATAGCATTAAACATGATGTCTACTGGAGTTTGGGTAGTTCAGATTTGAACCTATTCCTGAGACATATATTTAAATTGAACTTTTTGGTAACATTTTACTGAAGGGCAGCGTTCATGAGGCAAAATAACATCAGCATAAAACTAATAATAATCATAACCTAATAATGACTAACATAAACATGTATAGAAAATTGTAAGGCTGATTCTAACAAGAATCAGCTGTCATAAAGGCTACTTTTGTCCATCTTGATTTGTTCACCTCAGCAAGTGTTATGATATAGTGTTTTTTTTTTTGCTAACTTATGTTTGGAATTTTTAAAAGCTTCATGTGCAAAAGTTTTGATGGTCAAATGACATGTTTTGTTTATTTTCTGAGTGAAAAAAAAGTTAAACATTCTCAATAGAGAACACAATTCTGCACATTTTAACACACAATTACTGGTTATTTGCTAAATTTAACATATTAGGAAAACATGGTAGGAAAAATTTATGGATTTTAGATACTGTATGTTTTATTTTTATTCCAATATACTCAACTCAGCAAATAAAAGGTAATTGTGCACTAAAATTTACAGAAAAAAAATATATTTAAGTGTGTCCTCTGTAGAGGATGTGTTAACTTATTTTCACTTAGAAAATCAACAAAACATAATTGACCACAACTGTGTGCTTATTTTTATAAAAGTTAAAAATGTTTTTTACATGCGGCTAGGTAAGACATGTACGGCCTGTGTGTTTCCACAAGACTCATACACACACGTGGAGTGAGAGAGAGAGAGAGAGAGAGAGAGAGAGAGAAAGATATATATATATATATATATTCATATGCACTATATGTGT
>JAILXH010101823.1:2394-19788 GCA_023558415.1 Piaractus mesopotamicus | reverse complement strand
CGTTTGAGTCATCACATTCTGCTTCATTTTACCCTGTTCTTGAATTCACCATTGAAGGCAAACTGATTTTCTGGTTTTCCATCTGGTACTTTGTACATTCTGAACCAGTCCACTGTAGCTTCCAGATAGCCTGGCTTCAGCCTCCTCACGTCATCAATATCTGTGAAAAAGAAAGAGCACAGCCTTCAGTGAGATGAAAAGAGTTCTGCATCAGTGCAGACTGAAGTTTCTCACTCACTGTTAAAGTCGTCGGCCTCAGGGTCCTCGACATTAATGACGATGACTTTCCAGTCTGTTTCCCCCTCATCTATCAGCGCAAGCGTCCCCAACACTTTCACACGGATGACTTCTCCCCGAGAGCACACCTGCAGAGAGACAGAAATGAGGGAGAAGCACTTAAAGAGATAAAAGCCTGAATGATTCATGCGCTCTAAAAAAAATTTGAGAAAATTAAACTAAAAAGAAATGTCAGCTGCTTTGCCAGCTCATGAAAGCTCAGTCCTAAAATGGGAGTGAATCACTGCTGTGTAGGAGTTGAAATATGTTTTTTTTATCTGTGGAGGAGACACCGATGCCTGTAAACATTACTGTTGCTCTGTCAATTCCTTCACCAGACTTTTCTGCCTCATCATTTCTCCTACCTTGTTTCCGATGTCACAGATGTCGATGGGGTCGTTGTCGCCGCAGCACCCTGTGTCTTCGTCTTTGTGTCCTGGATCCTCCCACGTCTAAAGGAAACGCAATCATAAGATGATCATTTGTCCTGCAGTTTTAGGACCTTGTTGCTATAACAAAACTGAAGAGAAATTTCAAAATAAAATTAATTTTAAAAAAATCACCTACTGTGTCAGTAACACACGAAGGATATGTACGAAGATTTACACGTGTGTAGAAGTTTTATAACTTGGACTACAGCTATACCGTTTAAGCATTATCTGTTCTATTCTACACCTACAATATGTGTTCTAAAGTTTGTAAGCAGTTATAAAACCAATTTTACAAAACCAAAAATTTACTCAGTATGCTCATCCTGTGAAATTTCATAGCTTTTAAAAAATTTGTGGTAAGCTATAAATAAAAAAGAAGAAGTTGAAGAACGCTTAAAGGGTCCATAGCATGGAAAAACAAATGTTGCCCATTTTAAAAAAAATGTAATATGTAAACATTAAAGTTTCCAAATGTACCGTTCACTTTCCTTTATATACGGTCCAAATCTGTAAAATAAAATGCAAAAATACCCCCTTTGAATCCACTGTTTTTGTGATGTCACTAAGAACAAAAGGATTTGCAAATATCCACCTAGTCAGCCTACAGCGATTTAGCACCGCCCATTCAAGTTGAAGTTCTAAGGAGTGCTTTTTCAAAGAGGCTCAATACAGCATCATTTACAGATCATTTACATATGTCAGTCTTAAAGGCACAGCAACGTAAACAGCCTGTGCAATTCTAAGGGATGAAGGGAGGCTGGAAAAGGATATAAAAATGAATTGCAACTGGGTTTGGTACATAAAACCACACAGATGTTATGAGTGGACATCAGTGAAAAAAATAACATGCAAGAAAAATGTAGAAAATGGTCTCTTTAATGACTCAGAAAGCTGTATAACATTGAGCATGAAGAGAGAGGACATCCAAAATGCTTGGGAAAATCTTGAATTAGATAATATGACCAAAAATTGTGAGTAAAAACAAATAAACAAACAAAAGAAAAAAACATGTATCTCCAAAATGGTAACTTTAAAGGAAAGGGCAAAATATTTCTTAACTTTCAATGCAAGTTAATATAATAAAATTATATTTTAGGTAATTTTGGAGCACGTCTATTTGGCAATTTATCATGAAATGTTCACACAATATAAAGGACAGCTGCTGTGCTCAAATGATGTAAAAAGAATGGTTGGCCTTGAATTGGCTTTGAAATAACAGTCACAATAACTCAAAGTCCTTGAAATAATGAAGAAAATAAGAATAATAAGAATTCTTTTTACTGTCTACTTTATAAGATTTACATCCATATCATTGAGTTATTACTGTATATAAAAAAACACAAATTATTAATTGAAGTGATTCCAAACATAATTTAAGGACACAATAACCTCCGATTCTGTTAACACAGCCTGTTCACTATGATGCTGTAATGCATGTGCTCATTTCAGTGCTTCAAACAAGCTCAGAGTGGTGGATAAACAGACCTGAGGGATAGCTCCATAGTTCCAGATGTAGCCTTTATGAGGAAATACATTACACACATAACGCAGGTTTCCTTTCTTCACGTCCTGCTTTAGGGGGTTCAGGGGATCTTTGGTTGCAATCTGGGGGAAAAAACAAAGAACAGGACTGCTATACATGCCCAAAAGGTGCACCCATTACTGACACAGGTATTCAATTGCACCCCACAGCTTACACAAACTCCATAGAAAAGCATCACCAATAGAAAGGTCTAAGGCCACCATGTCCATTGAATAGTATATCATCGAATAACTTTGGGATGAGTTTGACAGGTGTTTGTGATCCAAAACAAATCACTCAACATCAGTACCTGACCTAATACCTTATGATCATGTGTCTGAATGCAATCAAATCCTCACAGCAATATTACAACATGTAGTGTAAAGCCTTCCCAGAAGAGAAGGAACTCCCTATTAATACCTTTCATTTCAGAAGAAACGTTGGATGAGCAGGTGTCTACAAAAATTTGAGTATGAAGTATATCATTTTGCATAATAACTAAATAATACATTACTGAGAACGTCTGATGGTCATCACCACATTTTGGAAATTGGTACAAAGTATATATGTATGGTAAATACATTTGGTAAATACATTTTTATTTCTCTAATGAAGGTGGTATTAATCATAATGTAGCATAGATATTTTTTGTATGTGTAAAGGCCACCATTCCCAACTACATGACTAAACAAGAAAAAAATAATGTTGTGAAAGTGGTCTATAGAGCATTTTAGAATGAAACCTTTCAATTGTCTATAACTAAAAAAGTAGCACTTTTTATTAGTTATATCCTCCGGTTTGTGTTGCCATTTATGCCTGTTAAACTGTTCTGAGCAACTGTTAATTATGTTCTTCTTGGCAGAGTTTAAAAAAGAGCATGAAAAACAGCTGAAAATCAATATGAAATTACAGAGGACTGCACTCTAGTGCATCAGACAGAAGAGAAAAGAAAGAACGGAACTGTCAAGTATGTAGTAAACACTCCTGAACGAATGGACAGGATACAGATTAGGGAGCTTTAATGCGGCTGAGTTTCAAAGGGGATCTAGTCTGGAAATGGTTTTCACATGAAATACAGCTTAAAGAGTGACCTTTGGACCTATGAATTAATTAACTGTGGCTCACACTCGATTTTCCATGAAACAGATTCAAATAAAAATCTACGTACCTTGGCCTCATTTGCATAATGGGGAATGGCGTGGAATGGAGATACGTATTTTTCCTCTTAAAAAGTAGCACATCTACTGTTGATTAATAGGATTGTGTGATTTTATTTTACCTTTTTCCAGAAAGGACATGATTTAAGATCAACTTAATGTCTAACTGATAAAGGTCTTTCGAGAATTCACTAAACTGTATCTAAACTATCACATAAGGAACCCCAAGGGAAATATTTTGCCTCTTTAATCTCAAGTACCCTTGCCATTACTACTGTTGTACACTCAAAAGAGCAATATCAATCAGCAAACAGAGATTCTAACTTTCTATTATCGAAAGATGAAGTTATAACAATATCTGCCAGTGATATCCATCAGGAATAAGAGTGAGTCATACCTCCATTTTTGCGTTGGTCCATCTGGGAACCTCTATAACCGCATGGAAGATATTCTGGTGAAAACAATAAAAAGCTTTTTAAGTTTTGAGGAATGTCATAAGTCACAAACTGATTTCGCAAATTCAAGTTGTAAGGTGATGTAGAATTTATGTTTTTTTTTTTTTTTGTAATTTGCAAAACAATATCATAATGATGGCTGCTGAATGGCAAGTGAAAGGAGACAGAGGTAAGGGCACATTCTACCTTCAGTCCACTAGAGTGGACAGTGAGTGGACACAGTGTTTAAAAACTCCAGCATCACTGCTGTGTCTGATCTACTCATACCAGTGCAACACACACTAACACTGCTCTGTAGTGGTCCTGACCATTGAAAAGTAGGGTAAAACAGTTCTAACAAAGTATGCAGAGAAACAAGTGGACTACAGTCTTTATTGTAGATGCTGTTAATGTAAGTGGCTAAATGGATCATGAAAGGGCATTTTAGCCACAAAGTGACCACTGATGAGATTCCTCCTGTTTGTGTTGCCATTTATGCCTATTAAACTGTTCTGAGCAACAGTTAATTGTATTCCTCTTGGCAAAGTTTAAAAAGAGTGTGAAAGACAGATGAAAATCAATGTGAAATTACAGAGGACTGCACTCTAATGCATCAGCCAGAACAGAAACGAAAGATCGGAATTGTCAAGGAAATAGTAAACACTCCTGAACGAATGGACAGGATACAGATTAGGGAGACTTAATGTGGCTGAGTTTCAAGGGGATGTAGTCTGGAAATGTTTTTCACATGAAATACAGCTTAAAGAGTGACCTTTGGATTGCAGGTCAGATATGCAGTTTACTAGCTGCTCAGGAGAAATGGGCTTTGTGTCTTACGACACTGTGGCTAATCAAGAAACAGGCTCATCTGAATTCATTAACTGTGGCTCATGCCAGATTTTCCATGAAACGGATTCAAATAAAAATAGACCTACCTTGGCCTCATCTGCATAGAGGGGAATGTCGTGGAATGGAGATACGTATTTCCCTTCTGAGTTCTCTGTGGAGAGGTTTGCATATTATGACATGTTTCTGAGTGAAACGCAGTGTCAGTAAGGGTCTCTGAGCTAGCTGAGTGCTTTTTCTTCACGATAGTTGGTGCTGGTGGAAGGGTGAGGTGAAAACATGATATCATTAGTTAATATTATTTTCCCTGCTTGCTGGTGCACAGTGATGTAAGCAAAAATCAGAAGGTGTTTTAATGCCTTGCAAAAGCCATTATATTTTGAGGGAAGGTTAGAGGAAAACAGGAAATGTATCTTTTAAATGATATGGTATGATTAATCATGTTTGATATGACAAGGCACACGAATTAACAACATTAAAAAGGCTCATTTTGATTTCAGAATTGAATATGACAAGTGATAGAAATTCACTTTTTTAGTCATATTTTTAACCATTTGAAAAATTTCTCCAGATTTTGTGCTCAGGCAAGCTCAGAAAATGTATGGTCCAAAGGAAATGTAAAATGTCAGATAGTAGGTTAGGCCTAATGGATACACAAGGACCCTGATTGGGCAGTCTAATGCTTTCTTTTTTTATTCTACTTTCATTTGCTTGACATTTTTATATGTTGCTTCCCAGTGTAGCACTGCTGTCTGCACTGTTACTGTCACCAGCAGATGCTTCTTTACAAACATTTACCCTGAAGAAGGTTAAATCTGTATGGATCTTTTATACATATCACTCAACACTGACATTTTACCCCACTGCTGTGTAGCTAATCAAATGACAAATAATGTATATTGTGATAGAACGAACCAACAATATACTGTTAACACTGACGGTAACTAATTGAAACAGTATCAAAATCAAAGTCAAGCAGTATCAAAGTCAATCCATCCATCAGAGAAAAGGGTAATACTCAATGATGTTGTGTAATATTAATAAACTCAAAGCTGAAAAGCTGTTCAACTCCGGCACTTCAATCTAGGAGGTCAACTTACTGAAGTAGACTCTGTAGTCCTGTGTGTTGGGTTTCCCTCTCTCCTCTATAGTGAAGCTCATGTTGATGCAGGCTTGTTCTTTTCTCCAGGTTCCGATGTTCTCCTCTAAAGCCGTACAGAAGGCTGTGACAAGCCTCCGGGACTCAGCCGAGACATGCGTGGCTTTTAAGCCAATGGGCAGCCTTCACTCTCCTCCTTATCCAACCACTGACCATGTGTGAATGGAAAAACAGGTAAGTCTCAAAGGAGTGACTCATGTCACCCTGGAGCTGAGGTCAGAGTGGCTTTTGATACAAAATCATGAGCTGTTTTAATGTAAAGATAATCAAGTAATAAAAATTGACAGCTATATTGTGAAGACAGATTACACATATTTAGTACCTGTGCAGGAGTCTGTACTCTAAAATCTATATTCACCCCTAGAAGGCTGTTATTTGTTTTGATAAAATGCTAGAAAGTGATTCTATCTTGGAGTAATTTCGCATTCAATCTTTACACAGATGAGAAAACCTTCTGTCCATCTTTTGTCACCAACAGATATAGTTTAATCTTTACTGACTGACCTCTCAGTAATACCTTTTAAAGCAGACTGCAAATGACCGAAGGTAAGATTTAATGTTTACTCATCTAAAGCACATTTACAAAACTATCTCATGCACAAAAAAAAATTAATCTAAACATTAAAATTGGCTCCATAATGTTTAGATACATTTATCCTGCCTTAGGCCTTTCTCTCTTTCTTAAGTAGTCAGGCATGGATGACAGTAAGAGTGTAACTGAGTGTGTCCTCCTGGTTGACCTCACAGGATGAGTCCACCTGGTTGACTGTGTCTCTGCAGCTATGCAGCACAGGCTGACTGCACCAGATGGACTGCACCAGGAGTTAGAGCAAAGCTACTTAAGCTGCACTGCTTGGATTAGATCTTACGCCAGTAGTTTGACCTGTTAGCTCTTTGATTTTACCCTAGTTGTTTATTTATAGCTCACTTTTGGTCCTGAATGTGTAGAGATAAAACATTGCTAAGAATTTTTCAGAGTTTTAATATACAGGTAAGTGGCTGTAGACATCACTCCTGGGCACAGACGCAGTCTTCGAAGATTGATGCCACTTGCGAGGAGACTGCAATTTCCATGACTGTTTTCAGCCTGAGGGAACAGTGTGGAAGAACGCAGAACTTGATAGCTGACAGCTGCATTCTCAAACTGATCAAAATACAGACACAGACACAGTCTCTGCTGACAGAAACCCTAGACAGCCTTGGTCTAAAATAATAAAGTAGCTACATAGAAAATAGAGAGAAGAGGCCTGGAGAAGGATGTGGAGTGGCAGGGGCTCAAGAGAGAAAAGCAGACACTGAAAGAGGGAAGCTGCTTAAATGCTGAAAGACTAAAATGACCACATTATTGAATTTAAATTCATTTGACTTCAATGCAAATGTACAAAATGCCAGGCGCTGTTCCCACAGGTGTCAGGTCACCGGTGTTAGAGCTCCATCTACTGTTACTGTCTAATGTTTTTCACACTAGTAACGAGGGGTGAAGTTCATCAACTTGACAACTAGCTAGAAAGACTTCCATACCTCAGTGATAGCTAATCATAGGTGCACTTTATCGGATAGTCCAGTAGAAACTACACAGTACATTTATAATGTTTGTAGTTCTGATTGACTTCAGCTGATGTTGATCCCAAGTTTTACTCTATAACTAGAACAGCCCAGTTGAAAAGAGCTGAAACCAAAACAAACAGTAGCCATTTCACCTTTGAAGCTTCAACCTGTTAATATATTCAACCACACTGGAGACAGACAGACAGACGTCTGGTGTGTTATACCTATTATATAAATTATTTTAAGTGATTTTGGTTAAATATTTAACTATTTAGCTCTAAAAGTCAGTTGAGCTGTAAATCCGTTTGTTTTTCATTTCAGGCGATGCGCTCTGTTGTGTTTGCAGGCTTTAGTGATGTCCGGTTGAGGGCGGGGTCTGTTGCTATGATACGGTAAACTGTTGAGTCCGATATGAGACAGCAGCAAGAACTCGAGGAAACGTCAAACTAGAAAAAGAGTGTTTTTCAGTGTTAGAAATTGAGGTAAGTGTTTCACAGCATAGACTTTATTCCTTCAGTGGGTTGACAACCATTACAAGTCCTGCTCACGGCGCAGTAAGCGCACTGAACCCACTTAGTGATAGCTAGCTAACATGATGCTAACTTACAGCATCAGGTATGTAGTTAATGTCGGTTGGCCAGCTCGCTTGCTAGCAGTAGCGTTAATGATAGAATGACTTCGTCTGCAGTACCGTTAGCGTTAGTTTTCTAGATGATCATTTCGAAAATCCTTTAAAACAACGGTCGTAACACGCTGTTTGAAGCCTGGAGAAGTCTGCTTTGCAACAAATAATCCGGTGTTTTTAAACTTATTTTTGTTAGTAACTAGTAAGCGTACTAGGTTTTGATAAGCTTGCTCCACACATTTGCTTCGTTAAACGCTTTGAGGAAAATTCCACCCATGTTTTAACGTTTCTGCATAATTCAATGATAAAGATGTAAACAAAGTCACAGTGATTTGGTATGACATGGTGCTTTGTAGATTTCTTTACAGTGGTGGTGATAGGAACCAAGCATCACAGTGTTTACAGCACAAATATAGCCATTTTATTTACTATCTAAAATTACCAATAAACCAACATTTCTTCAAGAACCACAGTAAAGGCAGTGGTTCTTTAGAAGGTTTTTAGAATTAGAAGCATCAGTTCTGTATAGAACTTTGGGTACTATTTTGCCTAACAGAGCCCTACATGTACTACTCCTCTATGAATATGTTTTAAAATTGTATTTCAGACAAAAACTTTACCTATTTTTGGGGTATTAAACTCTTTGGACGTCTGGTTCTTATCATCACCACTGTGAATAATTATGACTTGGAAAGTTACTGTAAAACAGCATTTTACATCAAACTGCTCTAAATTACTTAGTTTGCACCTTTAATGCAGAAAGAAATGGTGAAATTTCCCTTACTGTGGGTGCCAAATAATATCATAAAATCTCTACATGACAGTATCAAGATACTTCTTTGAATCTCTGATTAGCAGTGCCTCTTCATCCATCCAACTGAATGAACATTGCCTTGTAGGCCTCATCATGGAGATTGTGTACGTGTACACTAAGAAGCGCAGTGAGTTTGGCCGCCAGTGTAACTTCTCGGACAGGCCGGCTGAGCTGCATGTGGACATTCTGCCTGACCCCTCTCTGGCTGCCAACTTCATAGACAGAGATCCCTGTGATGTGCCCATACAGTGCACACAGGAAATGTCTGAGCATGAGGTTAGTATACAAAATTATTCAGAGCACCATTCATAGCATCTTTATACCATACCAGTCCTTCACTAGTCCACAGCATAGATTTGAGAGCTTATCTCAAGCTCTGTAGGAAGGATTCCATATGGATTGAAGAACAGATCCTAGATTAGCACTCACACTCTGAGATGCTAATTGAACCTGGGGCAGTGGCAGTTTTATCAACTGCTTATCTAATGCACAGTTGTAATCCTTTTTAGGTGAACACAGAGCGCATCGAGTATGAGACATGTGGGATAAACCATGTGGAAGGTGGGTGGCCAAAGGATATCAACCCCCAGGAAATGGAACAGACCATTCGCTTTAGGAAGAAAGTGGAGAAGGATGAGAACTATGTGAACACTATTATGCAGCTGGGGAGTGTGAGTGCCTTAACAAGGACAAACACAAACACACACACATCACTGTATTTACCATGTACACCTTAATTTCAGGTCTATTTAATTAATTATTAATTGTCTATTAATTATTAATGATTAAAGCACATAGTGGGTTCAAACTAATTTTAAAAATGGGAGATTAATAGGAAATTATCAGAATTTGAGACTAAATTGAACCCTTTATGTCCAATGTGTCAAACACAAGGCGCAATCCTATCTGGCCCACAAAAGTATTAAAATTTTCTATTATTATTAGCCCACTGTGACCCTGTCTGGACTAAGTGGTTAAAAATGATGATGATGACGATGATGATTAATATTAGCCCGCTTTACAATGCGCTGCACTACAGACTCTCCTACCCCAACAACAGTCTATGGGACAGTGGTTACACCTCGGTTCTACACAGTTCCACACCAGTCATATCACCAAACACACTAGCTGCATTTCAGCTGCAGTTCAACCAACATAAACACCTAATGTTAGCTCAGCAGCTCAGAAACTGAGCCAAAAAATGAATCAACTTGGAGCAAAGAAAAGATGCCAAAGTTGCGATTACTTGAATCATGAGAAGCAGAAAATGCACCCAACATCTAAGACAGAACTGTACAGGTGTGGAAAAATATCCCTGCTGATTTCTTTTATAAAACATTTTTCCTGAAGTGAATGGAATCTGTAGTAAAAGCAAAGATGAAGGGTGGTCTCTGACTTTTGCAGAACTGATGTGTTTTACTGGGATTTCTCCACCTCAGGCCTGTGTTTCTCTTTACTGTAGCACATGGAGCATTGCATTAGACAGAACAACGCCATTGACATCTATCAGGAGTACTTTGAGGAGGAGGAAGTAGTGGAGGAGACAGAGGAACAGCCCTCTGCCAAAACCATCAATGTGTTCAGGTGACAAATTTCTTCATACTTGAAAGAAAAGTGCTAATACAGATAAGCTAATCTGGGTAGATCCCAGGTGACCAAGTTGTACAACATGAGAGCTATGATTTAAAGAGCAGGTAATCCTTTATTTTTCCTCTGATCTTGTCTACATTCAGAGACCCTAATGAGGTGAAACGCACTGCCACCAGCCTGTCTTGGCACCCTGATGGTAGCCGTAAGCTGGCTGTGGCTTATTCCTCTCTGGAGTTCCAGAATGTCACCAAAGACATGAGTTATGATTCCTACATCTGGGACATTGGTATGTATTCCAATTTTTCCTACTTGTTTCTTGCATTTTATGTTTTCCTTTAAGGGGCCACTTACAACACTTTTGTGATCTTATCTTTATTCGTTGGAATTAAACACGTTGTTTTTGTTGTTGTGCTTTGAAGACTGGCATATATAATTGATGTTTCAACTGGCTTCTCTGTGTTGTGCCTCATTCAAAAAGCAGTCCAGGTTCAAACACTTCTTATAACTTCAGTATGGGTGGGTGGGGCTAAACTGCTGTAGGCTGAACAGTCATACATATATTTGCATTTTTTTTTCATGACATCACAAAAACAATCAATTCAAAATTGTTTTTGCAGCTTAGTTTCTATATGTATTGACTGCATTGACTAGAGCGTGAACAGTACATTTTGAAACTTTGAGTATTAACATAGTATATGAAACTCTTATATATTAAAAAAAATAGATATTTGAGTATTTTTTTTGTGTTTGGGCCCTTACATGCATACATTAAAACAAAACAAAATATTAAGTTTCAGTACCACAGTAAGCACATCACTTCCCTCCCTGCCTCACTCACTCTGCCTAACAAAATCAAGTTCTAAAAATTTTATCAGTTAATTTTGTTCATTTTAACATGTAGGTGATGATTTAATGCTCATCTTTTCGTGTTGCCTCACAGAAAACCCCAATAAACCTGAGATGACCCTGAAACCTGTCTCTCCACTTGTTTGTCTGGAATATAACTCCAAAGACTCACACATTCTAGTTGGAGGAAGCTACAATGGACAAATCGGTGGGCAGAAACTATCACTATTTACTATACAAGAAGTCTTTTTATGTTTTTATCATATCCAAGATACTTCTTCTTCCTTACTGGCATCTCCATTTATTTATGGCTGGGCGTACCACTGGCAACTTTAGTTTACTTATCTTAATTGTGATGCTCTATGTGACTTTTTCTTGGCTGCCCTGTGTGTTTTAAGTACTCTCCCTTCTCAAAGAATAACAGTTAATGGAAAATGTTCCGCTTTTTGTCAGCAGTTAGTATAAAAGGGCATTACTTATGCAAGCTCATTAAATGGCATCAGATATGTGAGGGACTTGAAGGACAGTGCCTATCAAGCACAGAAATGCTGAAGGACACGTTCCGGTGCAAAGCTAATTGAGGTTTGGTGTGTCACATGTTCTAAAATTGTTTGTAAAATGTAGCTTTTTTCTATCTAAGTGTGTCTAAATGGCTTCTGTTCTCACAGTCAGGTATAATTATGGTATAATTATGATAGAAATGTATCAAACTAGTTTCTGTGAATTTTTCTGCGAAAAAGGAATAACTCACTAAACTTCTTTATACTCAGATCCCTAGTCTCTCCTGAGCCTTCAACCCTAAATACAAATGTGTGTGTCAAAGCATCACTAAGTGTCTGGCATCTTTGCAGCCTACTGGGATACACGGAAAGGAAGCCAGCCAGTTGAGATGTCCACCATTGAGCACAGCCATAGGGACCCAGTCTATAAGGTCATCTGGCTGCAGTCAAAGACGGGTACAGACTTCTTCTCAGCTTCCACTGATGGTCAGGTCAGTGTATAGGACAGTAAACTGTAATGTGGGAAGTGATTGCACTCTCCTTCTCTCCTTTAAACATGTTTTTTTGTCCTTTAACATCTTAAATAGAGAGGTCATGACAGTTGGTCTTGCAATTTTTCCTGAACTGAAGGACCAACTGAGTACCGCTTTGGGAAGAATTTTCAGTACATGCTTTTAACAATAGCTAAACTTAAATCATTATTTAGCTAAAACCTACAATAGTTAAACTTAAATCATAATTTAGCTAAAACCTACTCATATTTTGATAAGCATGAATATTGTTTCTTACTTTCTTAATTGAAAACTAACAGTGAAAGCATTACTCGTACATTTCCAGAAGAAGTTGTAGATGTTGTATATTTTATCAGGTGCTGTGGTGGGACATTCGTAAAATGAGTGAGCCCACAGAAAGACTGGTGCTGGACCCTACCAAGGAGGGGAAACTGGAAAATGCACTGGGGGCCATTTCACTGGAGTTTGAAACCACCATGGTGAGAAACCATCTCAGGATCAGAACAATTGATAGTTTTTCAGGTTAAGGCACTATGAATTGAACCCTAAAGGCTTCACTTTTCTTTACCAGCCCACAAAATTCATGGTTGGGACTGAACAGGGGCTGGTGGTCTCATGTAACCGTAAAGCAAAAACTCCAGCTGAGAAGATAGTATGCACATACAGCGGCCATCATGGGCCCATCTATGCCCTTCAGAGGAACCCCTTCTTCCCCAAGAACTTTCTGACCGTGGCTGACTGGACAGCCCGCATCTGGTCTGAGGACATTAGAGAATCTTCCATCATGTGGACCAAGTAAGGATATGAAGTACTAATCAAACTGCTGAGTGCTGGGGTCCTGCAGAGTGTAGTTCCAAAAGTGAACCAGCAAAGCCATTTATCCTTAAAAGGTGGATCTTCAAAGGTTCTTCAGCAAAGGCAATGGTTTTGTGCAGAACTATGACAATGTAAATAATCATTTAAATGCGTACATGTTTCTAAATGGTTTTATGCATGGTTAAATGGTTCTTCTCGATGATGAAAAACCTGTTGTATGTGGTCTTTCAAAGATATCTGTGGTTCTTTAAAGATATATATTTATATGTATCTCACCAAAAAGTTGTATAACTCTTTGTGCTAAGAATGTAGTTAATAAGGATATCCGGTGAGTCAATAGTAAGGTCAGGTGTGTTAGATTAGGGAACTAAGCATAGTTAGTTACTTTAAATTTACTGTTTGCTTGCTCTCTAATCTAAATTAAAGTGCATCTAAAATATTATCCACTATAAGGATATTATTTTTGATAGGATATTATTTATTATTATTGCCATATTCTGTATCCAGGCTAAATAACAGTTTACTGCCATATTTTCTGTTTTTCATGGTAGATTACAGATTAACGGATTTGAAATTGTTTATAAACAGTAATGTTTTGGATAGACATAGTACACAAGTGTAGCAAGCAACTACATTTGTAACTGACATGTTACAGATTTCACTGTATTTGGAACAAATCATGTGTTTCTGTTGTCTATGTTTGCAGATACCACACGGCCTCCCTGTCAGATGGATGTTGGAGCCCTGTTAGACCTTCTGTCTTCTTTACTGTCAAAATGGATGGCACGTTAGATGTATGGGACTTCCTGTTCAAGCAGAATGACCCGACACTCAGTCTTAAAGTACGCTCCTAAGTCCTCTTAATCCAAAGGTGTATTAAACAATTCTTTGTGTATTAACAATATTCAAAATTTGGTTATGTTAGGTGTGTGATGAGGCTCTGTACAGCATACGGGTGCAGGATAATGGGCGTTTTCTGGCCTGCGGCTCACAGCTGGGCACTGCGACGCTGCTGGAGATATCCTCAGGCCTTTGCACGCTGCAGAAAAATGAGAAAGCCCTGGCTGCAATGGTGAGACACACACACAAATACACAAATAAATACAACTTCAGGATCAATAGTCAACAGTTTAAAAAAAGTATGTGCCATCGGTGTAAAGAAAACCTTATCTCTGAAACTTTTTTTTAGTGAAGGAAAGAACATTCTAAATATCTGACTTTAAAAAATGTGAAAAATCATTTAATTATAAAATGTTCACATAATGTAAAGGGCAGCTAGTGTAAAGTGAACATTGTAGGAATTACAACAATTTTCATACATAGCCCCTGTTTTTAGGGGTTCAGACGTAATTGGACAATTACCTGTTCAGCCTGCACGATGTGTTTTATTCTCTCATTTAATATTTAGAAGTTAGCAGATAAAAAGGTCTCGAGTTGATTGCATTTGTGGCATTCGCATTTGGAATCATCATTCGGAATCATCATCACGCATCATTCGGCTGAAAAATAAACCCATCAGAGAGATAGCAAAAACATTTGGAGTGGCTGAATTTGGTACATTCTTAAAAAGAAACAATACACTGGTGAGTTCGGGAACACCAAAAGGCCTAGAAGACCACAGAAGACAACTGTGGCAGACAACAGAAATCTTTTCCTGGTAAAAAAACAAAACTTCACAACAGTTGACCAGATCAGGAGTACCCTCTAAAACAGGGGTGTCAAACTCAACTGCTAAAAGGGCCATACTAAAACATTTCAACAAATCCATGCGTCAGAGAACGCCTTTGCTTTATTTTATTTTTAATTAACATTTTGCTGTAAACCGAACTGACCGTTTCTTTATTCAAAATACGCACAAACTTCAGCAGTAGAATATAGGCGCTTGTAGTAGACCTTGAAATATTACATAAATACTTGAAATTGGACCAGATATGATTGTGTTGGGCCTTGTGTTTGACACATGGGCTCTAGAAGGTAGGCCTATATGCGTCAGAGTCAACAATCAGGGCGTCACCAGAGCAAACACAGAGCATTTACCACCAGATATAAAACATTGGTAAACCTCAAAAACACGAAAACCAGATCAGAGTTTCACAGAAAAACAAAAAAAAAGCATGAACAGTTCTGGACACCTTGTGGACAGATGAAACAAGCATTTGATGTTTGTACCAGAATGATGGGAAGTGCCAGAAGTGGACAATGGCCTGAAGTATACTGTGAAAGCAACCCAAGACTTTTTTAACACAAAGAAGTTGATTGTTCTGCAACGGTCAGGTCAATCATCTGACCTCAATCAATGCATTTCACTTACTCAAAACAAAACTGAAGGTAAAATGCCCCGAGAAGCAGCAGGAACTGAAGAAACCCAGTGTCTGGTGATGTCTGTGGGTTCCAGACTTCAAGCAAGGATTGACTGCAAAAGATGAAATGTATTAAAAAAAGAGGCAGGGGGGCTGGCAATGTATGAAGATAGTTGTAAATCCTATACTGTTCACATGATATGAATGTAAATAGCCTCAAATAAAAACAGAGTCTGCACTTGTAGCCCATATTCATTGTTTAATTTCAATTCCAATATGCAGAGGCAAGGTATAAATGTGTTAGTGTATGTGTTTGTTTGTGATGTCAGATGTTTGAACGGGAGACGAAGCGGGAGAAGATTCTGGAGGCTCGTCATAGAGAGATGCGACTTAAGGAGCGCAGCCGCTCGGAGCAGAGCAAGGAGGACGAGGCCAAAGAGGGAGAGGGAGAGGAGAGTTCTGAGGAGCTGGTGGCCCGCGTAGAGAAAGAGTTCTACGATATGATGGAGGCAGAGATGAAGAATAGAGGGAAAGATGAGAAAAAAGAGAAAGAGCTAGATAAGGTCAGGAACGGGGAATGTTAAGTGTGTGCACAAGGGGTATAAAAGCAAATCCAGCTCTGTTAACTTAATGAAAATGTCATCATATTTGTTTAAAACATGACTTCATGTAACATGATAAGCTTTTCTTAGACATACACTCTTTAAAATAAAGGTGCTAAAAGAGTTTTGTTTTTTGAGAAATGGCCCCTTGGTTCCTTAAAGAACCTTTCAGCTGATGATTTTTTGAAGAAAAAAATGTAAGTCAGATCTTTGAAGAACTTTTTTACAGTTTCAGCATCATGTGAAGGTTTATACCAATTGAATGTTTTTTCCTAGAACAACATGTCCAGGCCAAGAACCATTGAGGAATCATTATTTCTAAGAAAGCATCTTGAGTGTCATCAGTACTTCTACAACTGTGACCAACTGCATGTTACCTAAAAAAGACAAGAAGTTTTAGAAATCCAAATTTCTGCATACATGCTTAAGATGGTTAAGTAAATAATATTATTCAGAGCAGTTTGGTATGAAATCCATTGTAGAGAAACTTATCGAGTCAGAATTGTTCACAGCACAGGTGATGGGAACCAGACATGTGAAATATTTTGTGCCTCTCCTACAGACAGTCATTACATAAAAATGTTAAAATAGACTGCCTGATGACTAAGACATTATTTTGCAGTCGTTTTAGGCCTGTCACAATTATTACATAATTGCCTAACCACAATTATTTGAGCTAATAGCGATTACTTTAGCTGATTGCCATTACTTTCCACAGTTGTTATCCTACACAATCATATGTTTATATTAGTTAGGTGTTTTTATCAGTTTGGTTGAGGCAAATAGATGGAAAGAAAGTAGAAAACACTTTAATTGTAACACGTTATGGATCTTACAAAAACAAAAGTTCTGACTACAAAAGTGTTATGACACTTTTAAAGGTCAGCAATGAGTAATGTTTGTTTATTTGATCTTTGTGCGTAACACATTTAGAGGGCAGTGGTGTGTAACGTTTGTTTATTTGAGCTCAAGCTGTGTCTGTCATTAGTTGGGAGCAACTAAGTATCAATAGCAAGGATGTAAAATAGCAAATCGCATATATTTAGGCTTGTACTTTTGTAAAAATAAAAAGCCAATTATTTATATGGCAGGTAATCGTCAGCTTAAATTTCATGATTGTGACAGGGCTAGATAATTTTGAGAAAAATATATTTTGCCACAAAAATTTTAAATCCATTCATGGGAAAGAACCCAAATAAAACTTTTTTTTTTTCAGATAATCCACTATTAATCCACGGCACAAAACCTCTTAAAACCTGTATATGCTCACTGTTGATTTTGGATAGTAAATAAAATGTCTGTATTTGCATTATAAACATTTTGACCCCCGGTTCCAATCACCAAGACTGTAAAGAAATAAGAGTCTGCCAGCTTCTCTACACTGAACAATTTCTCATCAAACAACTCTGAATGACT
>JAILXH010101780.1:414-12923 GCA_023558415.1 Piaractus mesopotamicus | reverse complement strand
GCGGCTGGCGCTTCTCTTTGCTGTCGTCTTGCTAGTCAAGGCACTACTGATTACATGTGCCACCATTTGTAAGTCTGGTCTCAAAACTGTTGAAATCAGGGCCATTCCCCTTAACATACAGAATGTCTGCATCTTAAATTATCCACACGGTCCAGAGC
Organism: Piaractus mesopotamicus; assembly: GCA_023558415.1. Classification (NCBI taxonomy): domain Eukaryota; kingdom Metazoa; phylum Chordata; class Actinopteri; order Characiformes; family Serrasalmidae; genus Piaractus; species Piaractus mesopotamicus. The sequence continues at coordinate 12,765 of JAILXH010101780.1, read as the reverse complement.
TTTTAAACCTTATTTCCCCTCCTCAGTGTTTTTTCTGCGTGCCATTACACAATATTTCTACTTTGTTATTAGAAAGCTTTTAATTAGGGGTCTGGACCTGCATTTCTAGAAAGCTGCTTTGGGGCAATGTCTGTTGTGAAAAGTGTGATTTAAACTGGGCTCTTTCCCCTCACCTTTACTTTCTAAAGAAACTGAGCACATGCTGCGACACAGAGACAGTTTCACTTCTACTGAAAGCGACGTGCTAGTCTGTACTTTTTTTACTTTTCAGTACTGAGAGTGGATGTATCTGAAGACCTGCAGCGTAACAGAACTTGTGAAAGGAACAACAGCACAGAGATATTACAGCTTCGTGAACACCTCCAGAAGCTCACAGCACTGCTTCATAATGTCACCAAAGGTATGCAGCAACTCAGTAGCTGTTCTGGTGTCACTGAGTGTTAATTCTTTAACCCAGGGGTGTCCAATCTTATCCGCAAAGGGCCAGTGTGGGTGCAGGTTTTCATTCCAAACAAGAAGACCACACCTGATTTCACTCATTTAATCAGTCAGTCGCAGTCTTTAAACAACTGATCATGTGTGCTCCTGCTTTGTTACGACGAAAACCTGCAGCCACACCGGCCCTTTGCAGATAAGATTTGACACCCCTGCTTTAACCTCTTAAACTTATGCACATGCACAGATAGACCCCAAAAGTGGGCTTAAGCCCCTGCCCTTTTGCTCTCAGACATGGCCATTCTTTAATATCGGTTTCAGCAAAGTTCAACTCAGCTTAGCCCCAGGAATAGAGCTTGTGGGTCTTGGGCAGTACTGACCACCTATGGAGATTTCCCCTCAGTAAGTCTGGACTGTCATGGATGCATGCAACCCACAGCCCTAATAAAGTACCGATAACATCTCTGTACAAAAGAGTCATGTTATGGTTATTTTGAACAAAAGCCAAATATAATATGGCAGGAAGAGGAAGAGGTGCTAATACCTTCATCAACCATATTTTTGTTACTGTTAAAAACAGGACTAATGCCAGGCTTTAAGGAACACTTAAATAGAGGTATAACTCACAGGTTCATAACAACTAGATTGCAGGTTACCGTTTGGTATGCGGAGGAGTGGGGTTGAAATCCTTGCTCAGGTGATAATGCTAGTGTTTTTGGCTAGTGTTTTACCATTTTTAACGCTATGTTTGGTTTCTTCTGAAACATGATCACTGTCTATCTTGATAAGTGTTCGCAATATGCTGTAATTTAAATTAGGTTTACTTCTCCTTCTGCCTTTATTCTTACATTTTTTTTCATTGAGCCCCTGTTCCACAAAATGTCTGTGCGCAGGTCAGCTCTGAGAGTCATTTTAAATCTTAAGGATTAATATTCAGTAATTACATGGAAAACAATGCACAATAGCTGAATTATTCGAACAACCCAAAGTTATCTTTGGGGTGAATTTGTCCCTATTCAGTGTTTAACATCTCTAAATAAATGATTGACATCACTTTTTTTGCAAAAAACAAGGTACCTGACACACAAACTTGGGTAAGAATTTTAATTATAATCATTTTCCTGATTTTAAATTGCTGGGGTCAAATCGACTCTAAGAATAAAAGATATTTGTAAATTTAAAGGTAACAGGAGGGTTAAGGTATCGAAGTAAGGAATGCAAGTCTGAAACTGCTTGCTGTTCCAAGGAGTTCACAGACCTGGCAGAAGGTCCAGGCGTCTGTTCCTCACTCCTGTAATTTAATAGCTCATATATTTTACATTTTTTCATATAGTTATTAAATGATAAGCCTTAGGATGTGAACAGCCATGACATTTTAGAGGTTAAAAAAAGATGTTAAAAAGTTATTTAAAATTTTCATAATCCATTTAATTAATAACTGTAAACTTTGGTTTAAGCCCTTGGTAACACTTCCCTAAACAACAACATTTTTGTTCTTAACTCCTTGTTCAGTTTTTAATGGTACTAATTAATTATTAGTAATAAATGTATTTACTTGCTTTACAATTTACATATAGTAATTACTTTGTAATTATTACTAACTACTTTGTAATTATTTAATAAGTACTATGAAACTGTTGTGAAGGTAATGTAGGTATAAGAGAGAAGAATATAACCCTATATTTCATTGCTGTCCAAAGAAAACATGTATGTCCAAAATAGTAACTTCACAAGAGAAGGTTCTTCATTTTAATGTAAGTTAATGTAAAAGATGTTTTATTCCAAGTGATTTTGGAGAATTTCAATTTGTATAAATTCATCATGAATTTTTTACACAAGCTGAAGGGCAGCTGCCAGGTTCAAATGATGTAGAAAAATAAAAATCAATAAAAATGGAGATGCACAATGATGTGAGCCTTTGTAGAATTGTTTGATGTGAAATGATCCACTCTAGAGAAAGTCAGAAATGTTCACAGTGGTGGTGATAGGAACCAGACATCTAAGATCTGATGCCTGAGACATTGTATGAGAATATTTTTGTAAAGATTTTTATCTATCCAAATCTACTCATGGTGGAGAGGTGCATGCAGGACATTTTAAGGCAATAATATTACCCAAATAAAACTTTTATCAGATTTACCATTTACCATACAATTTTCAACATTACATATAAAACACATGTAGGTTCAGTGATTGTTTAAAAAAATACATTTAATGGTAATATTTGCAATGTAAACATTGCAACCCCTGGCTTCTGTCACCACTACTGTAAAGAAATTAGAGTCAGTCGGTTTCTCCACAATAAGCTACTTCACAACAAATCACTCTGACTGACTTTGTTTACATCACAACCACAAAATTATGCATAAATTTGCAGAAAAATGGCAGAAAAATTTCACTTTAATGTCGTCCTCTTCTAGGCCTTTCACACAGTCTCAATCACACATCTCCATGCCCTCTTTTTCTCTATGTCTGGCAGACTCCAGATGTCAGCTTTGCCCAAAGCGATGGCGCTGGTTCTGGGGCCACTGCTACTTCTTCTCTGTGGGCCTGGAGAAGGATCGCAAGTGGGCAGAGAGTGTGGACTACTGCAGAGAGCACAATGCCAGCCTGGCGGTCATTCAAGATGCCACTGAGATGGTACAAATGGACTGATAGATGGATGAGTTGATGAGTGTAAATGTCATTGATGCATTCAGAGCCTAGTAGAAACAACAATGAGTGAGAACAAAACAGGTTAAACAAAGGAGTTCAGAAAAGTAAGAGTAAATAGTGAGGACTCGCTGTCATTAGACCAGAACCAGTTCCTTTTCTCTTACTTTTTCTCTTATGATTAATCGGCTAATAGTGATTACTTTAGTTTTAAAAGTAGTAGTTTGATTAAGCTCTCTGTTTAAACAGGTTTTAAATCGGCAAACATAAAAATATGAAACTCTTGAGTGTGCATTCAGAAAATAAATAATTTATGAATACCTTTTACAGCAGTTTATAGTTGGATATATGATGACGTTTTCCGAGATGCCGTTTCTTTGGCTGGGCCTCACTGACTCTCAGGAGGAGGGTGTGTGGATTTGGCAGGATGGGACACCGTTACACAAGCACAACTTGTAAGTATCTGTCAATCATATATGTACCCAATCAGTGATCCTTCTGTATTCTGATTATTATTTGATTAATTTCAGAACTCTTGACAGTCATCATAAGGCTTAAGCAGTTGTTTTCATTCTTGGTGCTCTGATCAGTGTGAAGTTTCCATGCTTCATTACACCTGCTTCAATTCATGAAGCAGATCGTCATTAGACAAGTTGGATGGGGTGTAATAGACAGACAGATTGATGGACAGACAAATCATAAATCAGTAAAACTGCAGTCCTCTACAGAGAACACTTCTGCACATTTGACACACGTTTTTATATTTTATGTTTACTTTTTTCTAACCTGTTAAATAGAGATTGTGCTCTAAAATTCAAGAAAAAAGGACATATTTAGGTGTGTTCCCAGTTCAGGATGTGTTAACTTATTTTCATTTTAAAACTCAACATGCAAAATAATGACTGTATCTCAACCCAAAAGCAACAAACAAGTAATGTAAGGCAGTTTATATAGTTCATGCTTGAAATCAATTAAATGAGTAGTGTCAAACTCAAGTCCTGGAGAGTCAGAGCCCTGCAGCCTTTTCTCTGAATTTAACTGAGGAAGGTCTTTGTAGTCAGCTGATGAGTTGAAGAAGGTGTGTTAAATGGGGTAGAATGCTAAACAATGCAGTGATTTAAGCTGATCTACATTTTGTGCCCAGACATTTTGTGCATGTGTGTGTTTTCAGCATAAAGCTACAGTGGGACTCTGAGGAGAGAGACTGTGCAGACCTGAGGGGGAACGGAAGTGTGTTTGCTGCTGACTGTAAGGTGTACGGGCCCTGGCTGTGTGTGAAACCCATGGAGCCAGAGAATTACCCGACATCAACACCAGCATGACCGCATAAGGAGCATTACATGCAGAGTTTCTTGTCACTTATAAGACACACCCTCATTACAGTCATTAGTGCAATCTTGCCGGTTAGTGAGCAGATTTTCACACTAGAAGTGAAAGTAAGCAGTGTTTCAAAAACCCCTCTCCTGGGACTTAGCATGTGCAGTCACTGCAGTCAAGTGGATTTACGTAGTATCCAAATTAGGTGCACCTGCAAGGAGTCTGCTGGCCTGAAAACAGTGAGTATGTAGTAATGTGTGAGTGAAGTTTCAATGACTTTTTAACCACCTTTAGTCAACATACAAAAAAGTCAGAATGTCAAACTTTATAGCCTCTATGTTTCACGTAAAAAGTTGCATATTAGAGGGGACTATGTGTTGAAAGAGGTGTATTAAATTCAGTCAGAGTCACATGGATACATATTTACATACTTTATTCTGACATTTATATTAATCAATTGCAGTCACTGAAAACATATATTAGCATTTCATATATTAGTATATATTCATATAAAGGTCACTAAATCTTACTGAATTACCAATAAACAAGAGGTAGTGATGCTCCTTCTCTTACTGTAAATACTCTTTGCTGTACTTTGCTCATATTAAGTACAACAGTGTCCATTAAAGTGAACAATAATATTTTTGACACAGACATTAAATATGTACACCCTAGTGTAATCATTTGAGTTCACACTTTGACACACATTAATTCTAAAATAAAGTGCAGCCAGGTAACAATCATAGTAATAAAAGGACAACTACACAGATATAGACAATACAGTACACACATGAGCTTTTTATGGTATTTGTCTAGGATTATTCTGTAGACATATAAATAAATAATTTGATGATGTTTGTATAGTTAGATTTACATGTAAACATATAAATATGTGAATATTGTTTTTGAATGGAAGGGTACACGAAAGACTAAAGGAATGATGGGCGAAAAGGTGAACATAACTGTAGGAAAGCTCTATACATAGTAAACAAATCATAAAATAATAATAGTGAACTTTCATTTACACTCATTTAAGCTTCAGCTAATGATTTTTACTGAAAGGAAAGGGAGGAAGGGACTGGTCACTGTGGGTCCTGCCCACAGAGAGGGCAGGGGAAAGATGTGGTTGGTACCAGGCACTTTCGGGTAGGGGTAGTATGGTGCCTGCGGTCAATCTGGCCACTGAAGTAACTCATTTTTTGAAAAAGTTCCTAGTTAAAGGTCCACATACCTGCCCCTCTGGGAGTGAGGAGTTAGAGCATACCTGAGCTGTATATCATTGCTTCCGTAACAAAAGCTTATATTATGAAATTATATTTTTTTTACTGATATGTATGTTAGTTTGTTGAGATATTATTGAAAGTAATGTTAGACCATTCCTCATGGTTCATTATGAGATTACCAAGTTTTAATGTGACAGTAACGATATTCTGATTCCAAAATGTTTATGCACCTCTTCAATATTAGGCAAATACTTTTTTTTATATATATATATATATATTAAATATTTTAAGTAATGCTGCTACTGCATTGAACGATACAGCTTATACATATAACATGCTCCACTCCTCCTGTTCTCAAGAGCAAATTTGTGAAACTTGGTAAACCTGCACTTAAGCTGGTTTACACCTTTACAAACTACTAGCATCTTTAGGAGATGATATGGTAATGACAGTCCTTCCATCCAGTGGGGCGAAAAGAGGGTACAGCTTTTCACGGAAGTGGCCTGTGAAGGTGTAGATATGAGATTTATTCTCCACGTTGTAAAAGGAGATCTGGCCCTCCTCGTAGTCGAGGTAAATCCCTAGCATTTTGGGCACTAGCGTGAGCGGCAGGGGCGTCTCTGGTTCAGTGCAGGCGTAGAACTGCCGCGTGCTCCGCCACAGGGTCCAGTAGCCTTTGGAGGGCTTCATGGGAATGCGCCCTTGCCTCCTGGCAGAAGCAGTGGTGACCCCCACTCTCCAGTAGCCGTTGTTTGCTATATCCACCTCCCAGTAGTAGCGCCCACCCATGTAGCCTTCCCAGCCCAGGACACACGGCCAGCCATCAAAGCGCTGAGGGCTGAAGGGCAGGTCAGCCTCCTGCAGGCTCTCCTGGACCTTCTTCTGGTCTTCAGAGAGCTGCAGCCATGGGTGGTTGGTCATGGGGTCAAGGGTAACGTCAACTGTGTTACAGAGAGGAGCGAGGTGTAGGTCAATGTTTGGTATTAGTAAGATAATATAAATACAGACTATGTAATATTGCTTATTGTTGCTGTCAGAACAAAACATTGTATCTGAAAAATGGTAACTTTTCCAGAGCAGGAAAAAATATTCTTAACTTATAAATGATTTTAAAGTGAAAAAAATTTATTTCATGTCATTTTAGGTCATATCAGTTATACGGTGTGTTGTCTATTCATTGACGCGTTCACTCAATGTAAGTGGCAGCTAGTGTTTTTAAATTAAATATATATTTAAAAAAATGGAGATATAAGGTTTTGTCCCAACAGCAACTATTGTTGTTGTTGTATTTTGATAATCATAAGAAATAAAAGCTCTTTTATATCAGAATTAATAAACTTACCTGCTGCACTGGTGATCCATTTCCATACTAGAAAGAAATAAAACATAAGAGATTAATGAAGGCTCAAATGTACTGACAACAGATGCAAATCTGTTTGAATCAAGCTGCTCATGTCATGTAAATTTTTATCAAACATACTGAAACATATTGTCACTGTCTGAACAAAACCTTGTATTTACAGGAAAAGAAAAAATCTTAAATGTTTTAGTTAAAAGAGAATGTGGAAAGGTTTAATTCAAAGCAATTTTGCACCATTTCCATCAGTTTATTCATCATGAAGTTCTCAAACAATGTGAAGGACTGCCTGTTTGTTCATTTATATTCATTTATATTTATATTAATTATGTTAAACAATGAAAAACATCAGAAATGGAGATGTAAGGTTTTGTTTAGACAGCATCAATATTGAACTTTCAGTTGATATGTAAAAATAATGTGGTGATATATGGAAACTTACCTGAGTTGGGGATGTATCGCTGTGTGCCTGTTTCAGAAACAAAGCATAATGAAGAGACAACAATAAGTGGCTGTGACAGCAAAGTTTGTAATTAAAACAAGAAATATTAGATAATTTCATACCTAGATGAAGTAATTTAATTTCTTTAATCATCTTAATGCATTTCCTTTATATCTACATGCACATTAAATAATCATAACTGAGACGATCTTCATATTTCTCACCTGCTTTCCAGGTGCGCTGCTTAGCAGAAAGCCACAGCTGAGAAACCATGTCCTGCATTAATGAAAGAAACAGAAAGTTTATGTGAAACTGTTCATTTTCACCACATAGTTGTTCTTGTTTTTTGTTTTTTTCTTGTTGGTCTCTGCAGACGTTTGCCAAGGATTGACCAATATTCTTATGTTTTTTAGGGTTTTTCTGTCAGAGAGTTCTGTTTGTTGTAGCAACAGGGTGGCCTCTTAATATCTCTGTAAAATCTAGGTTGCTACTTGCCACATATCTGTGTCCTATATCCCACATAGATTGACGTCACCGACACGGTGATATACATCTCATTTATGTTGGGGTCAAAGTGGCTTACATCACATACTGTCCTGCATAATGTGCCTCGTAACCATTCTGTTCCATACACCTTGCTTTATTGCATCTCGACCCTGTATCTTATCATATGCTCAAGGATTATATTATAAAAGCCAGGAGAGTCAATACAGACGTACATTTAGTATGCAAAACTATATGTTCACGAAAAATTATGCAAGATATTTATTGATCCAAAATAATGTTAGGTATGGGTTTAATCAACTTGATACTACTCAATCCGAAACTGAACTACAGAAGTTCTGCACTGGACTTTGAACAGCCTTTACAGTAATCAGGTTCATCAACCTAGCCTTAGCACCCCTAACCTCATCTTGCATGTCTCATAAAACACAAAGCTGTTTTATTGGGCTTGATAATTGCCCGAGTACGTGCCGAAATGCTACTTGAAGCCTGATCAGAATCATAGTGAGATTAATGAGATGTTTGATTAAGTACATAGTACACACACAATTAAAGCTGCAGCATGATAGACTACTAAGAAGACGTTTATGTTAGTAGCAGCTGGATATATATATAAAAATAAAGATGATATTAATCATAGTATAACATTGGTATTTCTTATATATGCAAAACCCACTTACAACAAGTGATCTATAATACATTTTGGAACTAAACCCTTTACAGGTGAAGGCAAAAACATTCTATACATGTAATGTAACGTAATGTAAAGCGATTTTATTTCAAGTAATTTTGAATTAATTTCCTTTTGGTTCATTCATCATGGTCCATTTCTTTCATTTTCGCACAATGTGAAGGACAATGGCTATGTTCAAGCGATGTAGATACAGAAATATAGAAAAAATTACTAATTATTATTTATAGAAATAAAAATGGAGATTTTTTTTGTACAGTGACAAAATATTTATTGCCTAAATATCTGCCAAGGTTTTGTTTATTGATCTGGGGCAGCTTTGTGTTCGCATGCAAACATCACTGATCATTTTAGACCACATCTAACTCCAGATGCTTTGACCTGAAGAGAAATCAGTGTCTGTAATGAAGCAGAGTAGAGGTATCTGACCTTGCTGTCTTCCTTCAGTAAAGACCAGGTGATGAACTCCAGCAGGGGCATCAGAGTCACCAGTCTCTTCTTTCTCAGGCCTAGGAGACGAAGTGTCTGCGCCAGCTCGTCTCCCTGTACTCCACAGCTCTGAGTGAAACACAAAGGCATGCATAAGAAGTCCTGCTTCACAGTGAAGGCCACTCACCAGCTCAGAGAAATAGTAGACTGAGTCTGATCTTTCAGAGAACTGCCCAAAGCGATGTAGAGGAGTGCATTTATCAGTCTGGACTGGGCTTTTTAAAAAGAGGGGTTTTAAGGACATATACTCTACACACAAAAGTGATCGAATTTGCTTGACTGAAATGTGAATCATTTCTACATGAATAATATAATGTCAAGTTTGTCTCTCAGTTTACTTGCTTTTGTCAGATTGTCAAATTTCATGTGTTTGAACATGCTTCTGCACATTTGGCCTGTGCAAAAGTTATGACACATTTATCTATTATTTTTTATTTTTCCCAATATATTTCACTCAACAAATAAATAGAAAGCGTGCGCTAAAATTTGCAGAAACATTTTGTTCCTTGTATATTTTCACCTAGAAAATCAATGTAGTTATGTTAATGTATTTATAAGAAGTTTGGGGTAGGAACATGCCTGAAACCCCTCCTTCTTCCAATCTAACGCACAGTAAGTTTACATCCAAGCGTTCAGAATCCCCACCGCCACTCCATCTCCTCCCTGTTCCTCAGTCCTACATCGGTCCTACTACAGCTATAAGGGGGGTATGGCCTTCTAGCTACAGACAGAGGCCCCCTAGACAGAGTTCTCCCCCTCTCTCAATCAGTCTTCCCCTCATACTATGATCATATTGAAAGCATAGTCTGAACTCACAAAGCGAAATATGTCATGGGATCGAGGGTGTTCAACTTTTTGTGCACAACTGAATATTTCATCCATGTGGAAAAGATGTAGGGCTACATATTTGAATCGTGTAAATTCTACATATCACTGTTTCAGTATATGATTAACTAGAACCTCTCTAGTTCTAAAGCAGTATTCAGTGAATATTATAGTAAGATCTTTAAGCTGAGAATAATCTGTGTTCAGGCCACTGACCGCTCACCTCTGACACACTCTGCAGCTCTCTGGCCCACTCCGTGACCCTCTCCTGCAGCAGCTCACTCTGATCCTTTTTCTGCTGCTCATCAGCCTCTCCATGCTCAAACCTCTCCTGCATCCATCTGCTTTTTTTAGACAACTGCAAGGACATAGCATCTGGGTTAGATGAGTCAGACTGCTGTGTCCAGCTTTGGTCACTGTCGTATCTCTCAATTTGGCAAGTGCATATCAAATATGTACTGGACACATCGGTCCGTCTCACCACGTCGACGCTGTTGAGTTCGTCAGCCCACTGCAGAATAAGTTTGCGGCTCTCCTCCAGACTGCGCTCAGTTCGGGGGTCTTCAGGTTCCTTGGATGCTTCACAGGCCCACTTGCTGCATCCTTCACCAGCATCGTCACCCTTCTGCAGCCACACAACACACACACAAACCAAAGATTAGTACAGCAGTGAATACATGCGAGCATCATCGGTGCTTCATTCATCAAAACTAATTTTAAAAGTATCAGTAAGAAGAGACACTGCAATATTTCTCATGTTAATAATGCAATCATAAGGTTGCCAATACTATGACAAGCTGTTTCCTTTCCCTACTGCTCCTCTCTTTTTGGGATTTGTTTTGAATAAACTATGACTCCTGGCCCCCCGTATGCTGCCTGCATAGAGCCACAGTTAGTCAGAAGCTGTGTTAAGGTTTGAAAAACAAGAGGCCATAAACAGAGATTAACTTCTTTTACAATCAGCCATCTCAGCCTCATAAACCCACCGAGAGATAAGCTGAGAAGATATATGTCTCCAATGACAACGCTTATCATTATTCATGATGTTCGCACGCAAAGGGGAAAATGTCAGGACTTACTTAAGTAACTAATATAAATGTATAAGTGTAAAATTAAAACAACAGAAGCACTGTACTTTAAAATAACCTCTCTTTGCCCTTACAGTGTTTTAGAGTGGAGTATTTTCTATTTGAATGGATAATTTCAGTGTTCTTTTCACTGTAATAGGCATAATATTAATCAGCAGCAACAAAGCCATTACATTGACAGTGTTCATATTGCAATTCAAATTTGAGCTGACCCTAACAAACCTCGCTTACTGTATTACAGTGAAACTCCTCTGTAACATAATGCTGGTTTGCACAACTATACAAATGGTTTTTTGTTTTGCTTGTTTTTTTTTTTTTTGGTTTACAATAAGCAGAGCAAGTGAAATGACGGACAGATTAATTCTTTATTATATTTGCTTGAATTAGATTCTTCTAAAACATGTTTCTTTTACTGAGACAATCTCAGTAAGACTATAAACCTCAATCAAGCACCTCAGATTTACTACAGGTGTAGAGAATGTATAAGAGTCAGCCATTAAATGCCACCCCATCAAAACCTTACTTTGGGTGTCATAAAAAAGTTGTAACCTTAGAAACAAATAAATTAAACATTTTCAAACTGCAGTGAGATGATAAGACTATGTCTACATTAAGCTTTACAGTCGGTTATAAAGCTTTAAAAGAAAGAGCGATCAGTAGCAGCAAAGCCATGTACTGGACTTAGTTGCCAAAATGTAATGGAGGAAATAAGTACTGGGAAAGTGAAGGGAAAATCCCTCATAAAGCAGACAGTTTAGAGTCTAAAAGAGAGTGACTCAACTACTGCTAGACTAGTCTAATAGAATTACAAGCATTTTTGCTGCACTGTCAGAACAGTTCCTTTTGCACCTGATTGATAAGTTGACTACCATCCCAAAGGAAAATGCTCCATTAGCATTAATCTACATTGCTTTACACCAGCCCACTCTCCAAGATGTCAGTCCACAAACCAAACAGCAGTTAAAAATGAAAAAAAAAAAACTTTTTTTTTTCTTTATTTCATGTCTCACGGCTCTCTCTTTCTTACCTTGCACACTTGTGCCACCTGTAGTTTCCAGTGGTTGAGGAACTGGACACACTCCTGCAGACTGCGGAGGTCTTTCAAGGACTGCTGCCGCTGTCTTTGCTTTGGGGAACACACAATCCATTAAATAATATGATATTACGTGAATGATGCTCTGCATTGTAAAATCAAATTTACACAATGTTCCTCTTTTTCAGAATAGTGAGCCAAGTCATGTTTGGTATCGGAAATTTGCTTCTTAGTTTTGCACTTGAGCCACAATTAATGTGCAAACTGCATGCCTAAATCAGCACTAAGTAATCTC
>JAILXH010101769.1:0-10762 GCA_023558415.1 Piaractus mesopotamicus | reverse complement strand
TTTGCTTTTTTCAATTTTATTCAAAATTTCCTATTCTAAATATTCTATTTACATCCATTTGATTGTACACCTGTTAGTAAAATGTGCTGGTATCTGGAGTATCGGAAACACACAAGATATGACATGTGAAAAGTACAGCATGTAGCACTGCAATATGCAAACTGATTCTTTCTAATCATGCTATCAAACACCTTGCTAATCACTGATAACAGGCAACTGCTTAAATATTAATCTTCCTGCTCTTGAGATTTGTAAATGAAATCAAAGCTCTTTTCATTGATCCCTCAGGCAGTCTAAGCTTTCATCACTTCCTCTAGGTGGACTGGTCCATAAAGAGCCATGCATTGTGATCAGTGATTTAGCTACACATCACCAATTGCAGCACCATACATTACACACAAACTATACAGAAAGCCACCTAAATGCATGCACAGACACATTAACAATTCCAGAACATGAGGTCATAAATGTTTCATACGCATTATACTATATATAGTCGCTGTCAGGGCAAAATCTTCTACCTCCATTTTTCTTACAACAGCTTTGTCACATTACAACGGTCTTTTTCACCTCATTCTACTTGACGACAGCCAGTTTGTGAATATTAAGTTAGCTGATACCAAATATGATGCATTCATAAATTAAACGTTTCTGTGCCAGACCCCCATCCCCTGGCCCCAAACCCCAAGTGCAGATGACAGCCCTCAAAGGCAGAGGAGGGAGGATGATGACCACGAAGTCTTGGTGGATGGTGCCCGAGACCCGAGCCCCGCCTCCGAGGCCTCTTAAAAACGCCTCACATTCGATCGCAATGGCTAAGCCATGAAGCACGGGTGGTGACGAAGGTGGAGCTACAAGCTCTCTTTCCCTCTCAACTCAGGTGCTTGCACTGCCTTAATGAGAGCCAGTTGATCCTGGTTACGCTTTGGCGGCAAGTGCACTTTGAAAAGAGCAGAGAGGGAACAGAGAAGAAGAGAGGGACAAGCAGCAGCAGGAGAAAAGGACTAAAAAGTCTAGCTAGAAGCCACAGAGGGTTGGCCGTTTTTTGTTTGTTTTTTTTGTTTGTATTTGGTGTGAAAATAAAGAGAATATGCTTGCTGCAAACATTTCTCCGGTCTCCAGCGTCCTTCCTCAACCCGGGGTAGCACAGGCCGGGCTACAGTTTTATTCAATGAAATTTATACAAAAAGATTTTTGAACTTAAACAAATTTATTGGCGTTCTCACAGTAATGCAATCTTTGTGACGCCTTTAGAAGCTAACAGGAAGACTCCATATTAATGCCCATAGTTTTAGAATGCTCATACAGGTGTGATGGTCAGGTATCCACATACGTTTGGCCATATAATGCGCATGCATCTGTGAAAAAACACAAGTCTGTTTATGCACTACTACCAAAGAGAGAGAGAGAGAAGAGAAAGAGAGTGTTCAAGCTACTACAAACTCAGGGAGCACAACAGGCTCTTGGCTCCCTTCCTTTCTATCTTCTGCCTCTCCAAGTTATTCTTCCCACTTTATCTCTGTCTCTCTCAATGGCAGGCGTTTTGAGGAAGAGAGAGGAAGTGTCTGTGATCACGGGGGCTCACTCATTAGCGCTGCTAATTGTCTCTTCCTGGCAGGGGGAGATTTCGAGTTTCCACAGCAGCTGTTGCCACTCGGTGGGATTAGAGCAAGAGCAGGAGGGAGAAGTGCAGGATACGGGGGCAGGGGGCTCTTCACAGCACACTTACAGATCCACCAAGAAGAAGAGAGAGGAAGCCACACGTTTTTGTCATGCATTCTAGTGTTGTAAGACTAGAATGTGATTCCAGTGCCTCCGATAGGCAAAAGCTGACAAGATGATGCATACATATCTTCTTGTAGGCAGACAAAGGGTCCACCAGGATCACCTGGTGGGTCAGTGCTGCAATACTCATCTGTCATGTGGCAGGTCTGACCTGTGTTTCTGTGCTGTTTTTAAATACATCCTCACCTACCCTGATGACTTAGAAGTCATAGCGCCTATGTTATACTAAGTTGCCACTCACAGGCTGAGAAGTGGTGCACTAAAAGTCTTGACCAAAGCTAAAAATTCTGGGCAAGTTCTGCTGCTGAAGTCTACATTTATGTTGACTCAATCCCTTGAAACTCCAAGAGGTCACGGAACAGACTTCATTTGAGTTCAAACAGTAATGGAATTGCCCTTATAGTGCTTCAAAGAGGATCACCCCTAGACAGCTGCATGTTAAAAACAGCATTGAAAAAGAAGGCTGGATTCTATTCCCATCCAAAGCTGGCAAACAAGATATTACACTGACATATTTGGGTGCTAAAAAAATCCAAAATGATTGTAATAAGCATGCTGAATGGTTTATGACGTCTGTCAGTTGCAGTCAGTTTTTCTAAATGTTGTGTTGCATACTTCAGATATTGAATTTTGGGATAAGATTACAGTTAAGGCTAATTTCTGATGACTCCTCCATTTAGATAACATTTGTCCAATAATACTGCACAGTGGGCCACTGCATCACTGTTACTGTGTCAGCCAAATCATCCTGCAGGTCCTTGGCAGTGGTGTGGGGGTTTTGCTTTGCAGTACAGTTAGCTGTTTGCCAGCGCATTTACCTACATGTTTTAAGGCACTTTCCACACTACTAATGATTTTACAAATTCATTCATTCAGCAACTTGGCCAGGCCAAAAACAAATACAAACCTTTGAGCTTCATGACCAAAGACCTACTCCAAGAGATTAATGTAAAAGTGATAAAAGTGCATTCATGTAAAATGCATTCTGTTCAACCCATCTAACACCCTAAAATGCATTTACTGTACAGTAAAAAGTGAAAAAAAGTGCAGCGCTCTCCACAAAGCCATGATCAACTCCTCAAAAGCACACAATTCCGAGCTCAGCTGCAGGACAGCTAACCGACTGGGGAGTAACGGTGCCGAGTGGGGAGCTAAGAGAACGATGAATCCTCTGATAACCTCTGAAAGACACTGCCGTTGCACCACACTTCCAACACTAGGGAACAAAGCGAACAAAACTGCGATTCATGCGCTTGAACGAGCTGTGGCTAATCTGGTTAAGGCCAGCATTCATGTGCAATTAGTCTCAGCGCTCCCCTATCGCACAAAAGCATTAATATCTATGCCTGTAGCGCTGCCTGATTTGAAATAGTTTAACAGGCAAATCTTTGGAATTGTAATGTGGCCCTGAAGAAGCCCCTGAAGGTTTGTGCATGTGCACGTTCAACAAATATATATTATTATACGTGTGCACATACTGTAATCTGCATTACACCATAACCAAAGCCACTGGGCTCACACAGACACTCTGTCGTTGAGTTTTCAAATGAGGGAGGATGTTCCAGCACAGAAAGCTCGAAGTGAATCTACTGTGTCGAACCAAGCATGACAGTAACGGTTCTAATCCAGTTTCGCTGAGTTTCATGGCTCTATCAGCTCTTCAGTAAAAGTTCATATCAACAGAATATCAAGTGTGAAATTATATCTGCTTAATATATATCCCTGCCACATTTCCCCAGAACCTGGGAAGAGTAATGAGAGATAATTCCTTCAGATAAAGCTTTGTGAGGTGCAAAATATTGTTCAAAATAAAATAAAAAAAAAACAGATCAAGGGCAATTCATGTGTGTAATTGAAAACATATAGGGATGTTCCGATCTGATCTCAGAACTGGAACTCAGCCAAGTATATTTTAATAGATCAAGATCAGCTATAATAAGCCCAATCTCAAGTAGTTACTTTGTTATTGGTGCCATTTAAACCACTGTTACAAAGATGCCACAAAAGGACATTATCCACAACTTGCATCACGGAGGCATGTCTCATGTCTGCTTTTTGCACCCTGCTTTACCGGAAGTGCTGCGCTGCTTTTGGTATAAAACCGGCAGTAATGAACAGGCTACTTTTGGCATGTTAGAGCAACTGAAAATAGTAGCATATTCACAACACTATAAAATGGTTATTTCAGAAAAGTAGACGTTTAAATAAACTTGCTTTTCTGCATAATTAAATCATAAAGATGTAAACAGTCATTCATAGTGGTTTAATGTCGAAATGCTCTGTTCTAGAAAAATGTACTGAATCATAATTATTCACGGTGGTGATAGGAACCAGACGTCTGAAGAGTTTAATGCCTCAAAAAGCTCCCTCACACAAAGTTATTACATGAAATGGTTACAAACGCGCTGTCTGATGCCTGAGACATCGTTTTATGATAGTTCTGAGGTATATGCAGGGTGCTGTAAGGAAAAATGGTCCCCAAAGGAAAAGGATTTACCATGATTTTGCCATTATCAACATTCCATATAAGAACTCAGAAGAGCATACAGAAGGTTTTCAGACCCTTTTTAATTTTCCTCATCTTGTTATGCTTCAGACTCATCTTAAAACAGATTCAATTCATTTTTTTTCATCAATCTACACACGATACTCCCCAGTGACAAAGCAAAATCAGACTATTGAATTGTTTTGTAAATTTATTAAAAATAAAAGACTGAAATATCCCATTAACATAAGTATTCAGACTCTTCACTTAGGACTTGGTTAAAGCACATTTGGCGGCAATGACAGCCTCAAGTCTTCTTGGAAATGATCCTACAAGCTTGGAAAATCTTTCTTTTAGAAGTTTCTCCCATTTTTCTTGGCAGAATTATTCAAGATCAAGCAGGTTGGATGGGAAGCGTTGGTGCGCAGCCATTTTTAGATCTCCCCAGAGAAACTCTATTGGATTCGGGTCCGTACTCTGGCTGGGCTACTCCAGGACATTCACAGAGTTTTCCTGAAGCCACTCCTGTGTCTTCTAGTTGAAAGTAAACCTTTCCCACAGCCTGAGACTATGAGCACTCTCGAAAAGGTTTTTACTTAGGATTGCTCTACATATGCTAACATCTTTTCCTTTATCCTGACTAGTCTCCCAGTCCCTGTCATGGTGAGGTGAGGCTCAGTGCCTGGTTTCCTCCACACACGCCATTGGGAATTGTGGCCAAATAGTTCAATCTTCCTTTCATCAGACCAGAGTCGTTCATGTGCCTTTTGGTGAATTCTCATCGGGCTGCCTTTTAGTGAGGTATGGCTTTCATCTGGCCACTCTACCTGATTGGTGGAGTGCCTGACTGATGGTTGTCCTTCTGTAAGGTTCACTCATCTCTACAAAAGAACTCTGGATATCATTCATAGTGACCACTGGTTTCTTGGTTACCTGTTTGACCAAGGCCCTTCATTTTAGACTGCTCAATTTGGCTGGGCGGCCAGATCTATGAAAACTGTTGGTGGTTCCATTCCAATGTCTTCCATTTGAGAATGACAGAGGCCGCTGTACTGTTGGGCACTTGACTACAGACAATTCTCTCCACCTAATGGCTTGCTTTTCACTCTGACATACACCATCAACTGTGATATCATATATAGACAGATGTCTGCCTTTCCTAATTCTTTCCAAAGAATTCAATTAGGCACAGGTGGACTCCAGTCAGTTTGTAGAAGCATCTCAAGAACGACTGATGGAAGTAATATGCACCAGAGCTCACCTGTGAGTGTCATAACAAAGGATTTGAAAACTTATGTAAATGGGATATTTCTGTGTTTAATTTTTTAATAAATGTACACTACAAAAACCTGTTTGTGCTTTGTTATTGTAGATTAGTGTGTGTAGATTGATGAGAAAAGAATTACTGAATCCATTTTAAGATGTGTCTGAAATGTAAGTGTGGAGAACTTGGGTGCAAAAACTTTCTGTATGCACTGTAGGTTCACTGGTGGTTTTGGATAGTAAAGAAAATGGCTATAGTTGCATTGTAGACATCTCAATGCCTGGTTCCTATCATAACCACTGTAGAAAACTGGAGTCTGCAAGTTTCTCTACAATTAATTATTTCACATTAAACTGCTCTGACTCATCCTCTAAATAATGCAGAAAATGTAAAAAAAATGGCTGGAATCCCCTTTTAACTTTAATGCACATGAAATGTGTGCTGTGTGTACTGTGAGGCTGCCTTATCTTTAAAATACAAATACTGGATCTGACTCTGTACTCTAAGTATCTACTATTAAAGAATTCTGATCTGTTTGAGTGCATGGGGACTTCCCTACAAGTATCTGCTAATTAGTCAGTGAAAGTGAATTTCAAAGCTTATGAGGTTTACAAGAGCCATTTTGCTGAAGATCTCTTGCTGTTCTAGTTAAGTGCTTTTGTCATGAATTCAAACAAGAAACATTTCAGAGCATTTTTCCTCTCATCTGTTGTGATCAGACACCATGCCTGTGTTACTGTGAGATGCATGAGGCCCTCTACATGCTGCAGAGTTAATCTATCAGCATTACAATATGCCACATTGACAACGCAGGTCAGTGAAAGCTGTGGGTAAACAGCTCACAGCTGAAATGCTGTTTGACACTAAACTTGTAACACATTTTTTGAGATGATAACCAAGTTAGTGGTAATATAAGGGGTGTGATAGGTATATTTCTTAAGAGAGACTGTCTATTAACATTCGGGTTATACTGAGAATATAAACTCAATCAGTCTAGACTTGAGCACTGTACTACAGCTGCTACTTCATGGTTATTTAAGACTATTTACAAATCTTGTATATGTAATGTAGATAGGCCAAACTAAAAACAATGACTAAACATGATTAAGTCATGACTGAGTTAGCCTCATCGCCTGGAGTTTATGAGTTTGATCCTGGAGATGCCACAGTCATCAGTGGCCGAGAGAACATAACTGGCCTCACTTTCTCTGGATGGACTTTCACCTCCCCATCACTCAGCGTGATGCTAGCTAACTTGTGCGTCTGTTATAGCTGACATTACGGAATTGGCAGTTAGCAATGTCCTCCAAGCGTGCTGAATTGTCCATGAGGTAAATACATAAAAATAAAAACATATGAATAAAAAGAAGAGAAAGACCTTGAAAATGAAGTCTGTTTTTCTAAGGCTAAACGTATGCTGGGCCACCTAGCAAAACACATATAATATGAAGTATTATCCACAAGTAAGTACTCACACTCACATTGCTGTGGCTTAACTGACTGAGCTGGTAATGGAATAGTATTGGCCTCTACAGGGCTCTTGTCAGAGAGCAAAAAGTCATCAGATGGAGTTTACAATTTTAAGTGGTCAAAGCTATACAATAACACGTATGCACATATACATATAACAGCAGCAGTTTCTAAAAATAAGGAAAAAAGATACGTGAACAATAATGTTTCTGTACGCTCTCAATAAACAGTATTAATTAACACAAATAAAGTTCTTGCTATGTTGATACTTAATAAGCATGCTTTCACACAAGCTTCCAGTAAGAATAACTCAGTGAGGCCTTTTGATTATGTATATACATACACAACAGCAGCTAGTCAGCTAAAACAGTATTACAGTGGATTACAGTAAATTAGCTCACTTGTTAGCTTGTACTATATGTGTAGTAACTGCAGAAAAGAGCACAACATTAAACACTTCTTACATTAACAACTTAAATATAGAATATAAATTCACATCTTTTCTGACTGCTGTACAGTCTACCACAGCAACGTGAAGGACACGCAAGAACCTAAAAGTCCTCCTTTACAGTTTACTCGGCTCATCAGCATCACAAGCATTTAGAAACAGGCAATAACTACGCAAAGTACTATGAATTAAAACAGCGTCTGAAATATGAAGAATTCACAACAATTATATATTAGAAGTAACTGCCGCATGGCCCTTTACAAAGCAGTCTTTCCAGGCTGAGGTGTTATTATGTACAATTAGGGTCAGGTTAAAACAAACAACTGGGATCTTCAAAAGTGCCTTGAATGCAGTGACTACTGTAAAAAGTCAGCGCAGGTCAAAAAACAACTCTTAGCAAAAGTAGCACTGATAAAAGTCTGTTGACAGAAATGTTTGCTGCCCTGTTTTACTTTATGTGCAACCTGCACTTGAGCACTATGTCTGGCAAATATTTATTCTTTTTTTTTTGATGTCTCAGCCCAAGAATTTTTAATTCTGTGGCCTGTTTGGCCTTTTGTTTTGGTATGTGAGTCATTTGGTTACATTTGCCTCCTTAAACAAAATGATACATAATAATAATAATAAAAATGCAGGGATTATTTTTTTTCCCCATTTATATATGCCTTTCTAATGCAAGATTAGAGTTGGGAAAAAAGGGAATACAGAAACTATGAAGAAAGGTGAAAGACTTGGACACTGTAACTACAATATAACGTAACTATTTTATCAGATTAATGTCAAATATTTATTCATACTGAAGCAATTATTGAACCCTGGCTTGAACCCTGCTACATAACACTGACATTACCACGATATAAGCATGTTATAAGCAGATTATATGCTGTTGTGAGTCATCATGACTGATTTTGCTTAGTTATATAAGAGTAACAGTATGTTATTACTACTTGTAATACCTGTAATTGTTATGACTTTTACCACATTTGATATTATGACAGCTTATGTCCCAGTTTTGCTAAATATACTCTACTCAGCCAACATGACAATGTTAAGTAGCAGGGTTCAAGTAAAGAGTTACCCAATTATTTCATTGTCTTATTCTAGGTCATGCATGTGTAGTGACTCATCCTCTGATTCAGAGATGTCTTACACTTAAAGAACACGCTCAGGCATATAAATAAACACAGAAAAAACACACATACACGCTTTATCTGTCTGAGGACTTACAGAAGAGTCTGCACTGACAGAGCAGCAGAAATGAAAAGGTCACAAGCTCACGATCAAATCTCCTCTTGTTTATGCAGCACCACAGCAAAGCCCGGTTCAATAGGACTTTTTCCCCTCTGATTTCTCCCACACTGGAATGAATGTCATCTGGCTCATCTTTGCACTATTACAATCAGCTTAGGGGTGAACAATCCCAGTCCACAGTCAGGCAGTTTATGATGTGACAGGACTGATCATTAGCTAATTGGATGAGATGTATTATTATAGGGAAAACCTGAGTTCCCTTAAGATATCCATGAACATTAAATGGCAAAGTGGGTTAGGGTAAAAACTGTGGTTATCTTAATATGTCAAAGAGCTGCTCAGTGCAAGCATTGGGTCTTTGCTCCATGATAGCTGTGATTACCGATATACATTTCCCAAAACACTCATATACATTTCCCAAAACTCTCAACTTACTGGCCTTTAATCACTGATTAAAGGAGAGATTGCTCTTGACAGTTGACGCTAACTGCTTTGTTGTCTATTTAGATTTCTGACTATAGTTAGAAAGTGTGCTAGCTTTTGTGGCTTAGTGTGGCCAAGAATCGTCTACTTTCATAGGAAAGGGCTATCTGACAGATATACAAAGCAACCAATCACATACTGTTTTTTCCTATGACATAAAGCCCAGGCAGTTTTCAAACTTTTGTATACTTAAAACACTTCGTGACTTTTAAAAACTTGAACTTCACAAACTTTTTTTTTTTTTCTTTTTCATTAAATTGCTATATCTTGCTCCGGAATGAATTGTCACTCTGAAGAAAAGACAACGCTGGTGCCAGCCAGCATTTACCATTAATAACGAAAATGTGATTCTCATCAGAGGGATGAAACCAGGTGCAAGGAAGTGCGTACACACAGACAATAACCAATCAAAATGTAACCAACAAAATCCCAAGAGTTGTGGCCAGGTTAGCACACAATAAACATCAGATGCTCCATGTATGTGTGGGTGGAGAGCCTCAGGCTAATTGTTTTGAGGTTTAGCAGTCAAACAATGCAGATGCACGAGTGCTGGCCAGGCGGCTGGACAATAGCCGAATGTGGGTGTCTGCTGAGTTGTATTCGAGTCTCTGCAACAATGACCAAACAGACATCAACTCAGCTAATGGGCTGGTTAATGCTGAGTAACACAGAAGTTATGCCGACCTTACACCAAAAGACTTTTCAAGCGATTTCACTGTCGCAGACAAATTTACACTTTCAGAATGAAATCATGAAAAATAGAATAAAATCGTCTCGCTAGAGTTGCGTCGCGCCATCTCCATCGTTTAGAGTGAGGTGGTCAGGATGGCCGTCTTAGGTCAGTCTTTTTCTCGTGTTGACGCTGCGACAAATTCAACCGTGTTTAATATTATCGTAAGTTTTTAAGCTCAAGTCTTGGCTCATGCAAATAGTGGCGTGCCAAGGGCGGATGAGTGGATGAGTGCATGCGTGTGGCACGATAGAGTGAGAGAGAGAGTGAGAGAGTGAGAGAGAGAGAGAGAGAGAGAGAGCAAGGTAGAAAATGCATGTGTGAGAGCCTGAAATCACTGTAAAAAAAAGGCAAATCTGCTCCACTTTAAAACAATAATCATATTAACTTAAAATGTAAACTGGCTGTTTCATTATTTCATTGAGGAATCATCAATGTTTTTTCCCCCTTTTTTTTTCTTCCTGTTACACTGGTTTAATATTTTGTTTCTTATGGTTTAGTTCATAACACCCAATCAACAACGCTGAAACGCTGCATGTTTTGTTGATGTTTACATCTTTATGTTAAATAAAAAAAGTAACCGCACATTTTAATTAATCAATTCTGGGTGATGATCTGCCAGAATATACAGTTCTACGGTGAACTGGGCTGAGCCCCAGATGTTTACATGACCAGCCAATGTATCTTCCCATCTGTACCGCTACGGAGTGGAAGGAAAAGTGTTTATCTGCTTGTAAATTTCCACCAGGTGCATGATGGGAAATGATCTGAAAAATCTAGTTGCAGTCTTGCAAATAGTGACACTGCAAGATCCCCAGTCTTTGCAAAATCATAGTCTGTGACTAA
>JAILXH010101753.1:8116-21012 GCA_023558415.1 Piaractus mesopotamicus | reverse complement strand
TACACACACACACACCATTTATCACCATTTATATTTTTTATCTTTATTTTTCTACATCATTTGAACATGCCAGCTGCCCTTAACATTTTGTAAAAATTTCATGATGAATGAGCCAAAAGATGTGCTCCAAAATGACTTACTCTGACAGTTAAGAATGTTTTTTCTTCTCCTATAAAGTTAGTATTTTGGAGATACATGTTTTGGAGTTCTCATCAGAACACATTAGACAGCCATGTAGGAAATGCACATCAGAGTGACCCCATTCCTCATTTCATTACATTTGGCTGCATAAGCTACTAAATCCAGCAAGTTAACAACAACAAAAAAATAATATTTCTTTGCCTAACTAAATGAGTTAGCTAAAGTTCTATTAGCTTTACATGGGGGGGGTTAATGTATTTATCAGAGGACTCATGTTTCTCAGTCATTAATGTCCCTCCAAATCCACAATGTCCGTAATTTTTAATGTAATTTTAAGACGAAGATGTAGCGAGAGTCAGTTCACCTTTGAGCATCCAGAGTACAAAAATGACTGTATATATGCACTGTGCACCTCAACAGTTAGCTCACAATCATTTGGCCCAATCCCATTTCACCCCTTATCCGTACCACTTAGATCCACCCGTCCTTTTTGTGTGTGCACTCCTAGGTGTAGGGTGTCCTGATTCTTGTTGAGATAGAGGGGTAGGGCAAAGTGTTAGGGTTACATGGCCCTCCAAACAGGTTTTTCAGAGACACAGTCCAAACGGAGTGTTATGAGAAAAACAGAAAAGCCGGCAAGATGGCTGCTTGAGCGACCAAAGAAACCTTTTCTTTGTTAAGAAATTATGATAACCATTGTATCGTCACAGCTAAATTTCCCAGTTAGATTCTGGTGCTTCCTTACAAAGGTGGAACAGGAAAATTTGAACGAGAAGCTGGTGAATAGCTGACTTCAACTTCATGTCACTGAAGAATTATGGGTGGGCAATAATAAATAATTGTCACATCCTCCTTCTTTGAAGACATATTTTCCCCTAAATTTAAGTAGCGAGGTTGCTGAACTTTACCCTCCTCTGCTATCACTGCAGGCCGACAGGGCCGCCTACAGAGTAGCACTAGTAGCCTGTCAATGAAGTAATGTTCTTTTTTATTTGAGAGTTATTTCATTTCATAGGTCTTTCATAAGACTTTAACCACTACCTGCTGTAACTCCGTTCCAAGGGGCAAAGTGACACTTAAAAACAAGGGGCAGGGGTAAAAATAAGAAATGGGATTGGGCTTTAACGTAGCTGCAGCAGCTGATGTTTGTTTAGGCAACCATGGTGCAGAACGAGCGCTGTAACACACAGTGAAGAAGCTAGTTACGTTGGTCTCACTTTAAGGAGCAGCAGTTATGTGTTTCCCCTTTCATCTGGCTTGTTGATTCACCCTCTCCAGTGTTTAAATGTCAGAACATCCTCCAAAGTTTGCAATGCGAACATCCTGAGTGTTGCCCCCCTGCTAACTAAGCCTCATGTTAGTAAATGTGGTGAATCAGCTAGTCTGCGTGCAGACGCATTAGCCTCATGTCTTGAGGTTTTTTTGTTTGTTTTTTTTTTTTTAATGTGATCTAGACTCTTAAATGTGATTAGATAATGAACTGCATAGGGAAAAAAATCAAGGAATTTCAGGACTTGTTATTTTCCATAACTTTTCTAGGCCTGGAATTCCAAATTTCTATACCATTTTATATACCATGATTTTTCCAGGATTTTCATGACAGTACAAACCCTGTTCTTGCTACTGGGAAGCATATGCTTGTCAGTTTTGTTTTTTAAAACTGATTAGCTAGAGTACGAGTCTATACAGAATGCGGAATACAGAACAGCCAACTGGAACACAGCCAAAGTATACTGACAAATGCATTTCTATTGCAGGGCTGTGCTTCTCCGTGTCTTCGCTGGGCTGCTGTCCTCTCATTCTTAACATTTTTGAATCACCTCAGTAAGCTCTATAAGAGTTACGCCGAATGAGTTAAAGCGCAGAAAACAGCAGACGCTGCAGTAAAGGTTTACCTGTTTCCCTCCACAACGTCTATGAGGTCATCAGCAGTAGAGTCACTCCGCAGGGTGATGTCAGCATTGTGAATTTTGTACTCAGACAGAATGCTCTTCACTGTTTCAGCATCCAGCTCACTCTGAGCACACTGTGAGACATGAGGAGACAGAGAGACACATCAGGAGACTGAGTGAGACTTTTGGAGTCTGTTGGAAATGGACAACGGGCAAGGTTTGAATCTGAGGAGTGCTTTGCAAAAAAAAAAATGCTACACTAATTATCCTTAACAGTTTACAAATGTTTACTTTTGCACTAAAAAGGAATTAAAGTTGGACTTGAATTGTTGATATTTTACATTTTGCAAAAAACGAATGCAGAGACGCTTATGAATGGAGCTAAATTAACATTAACAGGGTTAATGCCATTAATATTTATCATGGTAATTTTTTATTTTTTATTAAATTTATCAAAAGCTGCACTATGTAAGATTTGGGGATTTGGAGACCTCTCCTGTTGAAAATTTGTAATTGCATGCAATGTGTGGAAGAACATTTTGTAGCAGGGGTTGTGCTCCTGATCCAACGTCTGATTTTAGGCTTTACAGAACGACTCACATATTTTAGCCTGTTTTTAATCTCCTGACTCCGTAATGCTATTTCTTTCAGTTTCAACAATAAAAGCTTACACAGTGCTGCTTTAATGTGTTGTTAATGTGTTAACTTTAAAAGCTCTAGAAGTTATATTATTAGGCTGGACTTGACTCCAATTTTACTCTTTCAGCTGTTTGTCAAATTTGGTGCTAGTGAGTGAACCAGGTCGAGGCTGTACTGTGAAACCTACAGTAGCAGTGAAGTTGATGCCTCCTTTGTCCTTCTTCTTGAAGCCGATATTGGGCGGTTTTTTGTTAAGGCGGATGCCAAAGCCCTCCAGCTCGTGCTCGATCAGCTTCTTGTGTCCAAGAGGTTTCAACACATCCAGAACGATCAGGATGAGATTACAGGTGCGAGCAACTAAAAACACATCATGAGATAATTAAGAACATCAGCATATGGTTTATAGTGTGTAGACGTCTGTGTTTGTATGGAAAATCATGTTCTTTTTACCTGCAATGACCTGCCGTCCTCTACCCTTACCATCCTTGGCTCCCTCAATAATACCTGGGAGATCCAGCAGCTGCAACATAGAAGCAGAAAGATGTGTCAAAACATTAAACAGTGATTTAAATGAAAGCGTTTAACTTTTTCTGAACTGGCAAGATATTCTGAATTGTAAACTCACAATAGCCCTTGATGCAAAACCAAGTACGCATGATATTAAAGCTAAATAAACTGTGTGAAGTTGTTAGGTAATATCTGCTAGACTTGCTTATGTAGTTTCTGATACTGTAGAAAATACTGTTTTCTATAAAGACAGATGTCAGTCATGTAGCTAAAACAGTAGTAGCAGTCTTTTTCAAGCTTGATCAGTATGATTACTTTTGCTTCAAGGCTGTTTTCCAACCGGTCCTCAGGGACGCCCCAGAGAGTCCATATTTTTTCTCTCTCCCTGCATATTAAGGGTGAGGTTGGAGCAAAATAGCCACGTTTACAGTCAGCCTAATAATCCGTTAATAATCCGACTAATAGCTCAATCGGAATAGAATACGTCCATGTAAACACCTCAATCGGAATAGTCTAGTCCGATTGAGGCCATTCGGAACACAATTTCTATCCGATTGAACGAGGTCGGTAAACCTCTAAATAATCCGTTAAATAGAAGAATAATAGCCATGTAAACGGCTGAATCGGATTACATTCCAATCGGAACGTGTAAGTACGTTTTGCGCATGTGCGTTGCATCATGGCGAAAGTCCAACATGGCGGGAACAGAGGAGACGATGTTAATGCTCTGATCTTTAAAAGACGGCGGTGGGACGGGCGTCCAGCTTATGTGTCTCAGAACACGACGTCTTCCTCTCGCCGCTTCCTTTATAAGTACATGTTAAGGCCGTTTTTCTGAGTCTGACATCATTTTAAAGCAATTAAAAACACAAGCGAGCCAACTGGAAACTCATCTCACGCTGACTGGACCTCACGTGATGTTCGCTGTCATGATAACGTTTACTCAAAGCGCTACTCCACGCATGCACGTCATTTTGCATTGGATTACTTGTAGTGCGGATGTAAACGAAGGTTTTCATGAGATTGTTGAGTAGA
The DNA here is from genome assembly GCA_023558415.1 of Piaractus mesopotamicus. Lineage (NCBI taxonomy): Eukaryota > Metazoa > Chordata > Actinopteri > Characiformes > Serrasalmidae > Piaractus > Piaractus mesopotamicus. Next base: position 16,798 of record JAILXH010101753.1, on the reverse strand, counting down.
GTGAGCATATTAACACCTCAGTCTGAATCTGTAACCGGATTGTATTCAATCGGATTGGCAAAAATCTTTGCATGTAAACATAGCCAATGTTTGGAGAGCCCTGAGGACCAGTCTTAGAACCACTGCTTTAAGAGAAATTTAAGTGATTTAGATAAGAAAAACCTGGATTTTAGCTCCTTTGTAGCGGATAACCCCCGGCACGGTGGTGAGGGTGGTGAACTCATAGGCAGCCACTTCGGAGTAGACTCCAGCCAGGTTACTCAGCAGTGTTGACTTGCCTACAGAGGGGAAGCCCACAAACCCGATGCGTGCATCTCCTGTCTTTGCAACATCGAAGCCTGAAACAAAGAGAATGTTTCTATAATGATGATTCAAAAAACTAATTTATATACTATAGATATACAGAACACTACTATAGGGAACAGAAATGGTCCCCTAATCATTATTCCTTACACTGGAGCAGTATATAGAACACAGTTACAGGAATTACAGTTTGTATTTTAACCCCTCAACCCTTCATTTATGATTACTCTTCCTTCACCTTAAAATACCAAAATATAATTAAATATGAATTTAAAAAAGGAATAATGCAATCACATTCGTCAGTAATTTCTAGAAATTAATCAATATATATTATAAAAATGAATGCTGTATAGTTAGTATAGGAAGTGAGAAACTAAAGTTTGCGCCCATATCGTCTTTCTCCCAAGTTACTCCACTTCAGAATGTGGACAATCTCTCTGCTCTCACCTCTACTGAATCATCTACGGTCTCTTTCTAAGACTTCTTCCTCTTCTTGTGAGCTTGACCCTGTTCCTACTGTTTTTCTTAAGTCCTTTCTTCCATTTCTTCTCCTATAACTCATCTGATTAATCAGTGTTTCTTCTTCTTCTGATACTGGTTTTCTTAATTATCCTTATCTACCTGGACCTCACTGCAGCTTCTGACACAGAGATACTTACTTCCAGACTTGCGTCCATAAGCATTTCTAGCTTAGCTCTTGATTGGTTCTGGTCCTATCTTACTGACAGGCAACAGTTCATTTCTATATGTATACACAAGCCATCCACTACCCCAGTTGCTCATGGAGTGGCCCAAGGTTCTGTCCTTGGACCCATTCTTTTTATATTATACATCTCACCCCTTGACCAGATCATTCGAAATAATGGTCTTAAGTTTCTGTTGCGCAGATGATAATCAGATTTAGATTAGCACCGCACCCTCCACAGTTTCTTCTTGTTCAGTAAAACTAAATGCAGACAGAACTGTCTTTTCACTGGGCCCTAAACACTGGTTTTCAACTTCCAATTTCACTGTGAATTCCAATTGGTGTTCCTACTGAATTTAGTTCAAGTCATTAAAAACCTTGGCTTCATTTTTAATTCACTTACATTCAAGACCCATATTAAGTCACTCACTAAGACCATACTTTGTCATCTGCATAATATTGCATGCCTCTCTGCTCAGCAAAATTTATGCAAAAATGCTGTTAAATGTCTTTATTTTCTCCCGCTTTGACTATTGCAACTCTCTTTTCAATAGTCTCCATATTAAATTGCTCAACCTGCTTCAGTCCATTCACACCTCAGCAGCCCTTACTTTTACCAAGGGCACTGCACACATCAACCCCATCCCATCCTCCACCAGCTTTACCGGATACCAACATCTTCCAATATCAATTACAAACTTCTCCCGCTAACTTTCAAAGCCCTTCATGGTCTCGTCCCTACACACCTAATGAGCTCCTTCATCCTTACTGTTCATCTCGCTCCCTCAGATCTTCTGGCACTGTCTTGCAGTCCCACAAACAACACTCTTGCCATTTTGGAACTCTCTCCCACACCTTTTTTTTTTTTGCATGGATGTTTTCTTTCTCAATGTAAACATCCTTGGATTTGTAAAAGGTGAACTGAACTTATCATCATTAATATTATTTAGGGGCCCTTAAGATTTAATGGGCTGTAAACATGTTTTACCCTGGAGTTACACTAAGAGACACTGCGTGCGAATCTTCGAAACCAAATGACACATTGCATTATGGGTAACACTTGTACAATACCTATTGCTGTGCACTGAGGGATTTTAAGATTGCTCTGAATAGTACACCACACTGTGAAGAGGGAACAGTTTTGGACGCAGCCTACATCATCCTCCACGTACCTTCTCCAGGGCCTCCGCCGCCGCCTCCCTTTGGTGTGATGAGCTCTCTCCGGAGCTTGGCCAGTCGAGCCTTCAGCAGCCCCAAATGATGTGCTGTGGCCTTGTTCTTTTGAGTACGAGCCATCTACAGCAAAGGACAAAACACAGTGCAAGAATCACTGCAGCGCTTTGAATGACAAACAGTGTGTAACGATTTTAATACAGTATTAAAAATCTGAAAAATCATTGAAAACTGCAGGACTGATGCAAGATTACTTGTATTAATTTTGATTTATCTGTTGAGCTGCAAGTTGTATTATAGCCTGTATTATCAACAATGCTGTCTTAAGTTTTAAGCGGTAAAACTGAGCCTCATAGCACAGAGCTGGTGAACTGCCTGTAAATAAGTTAGACTAATCAGAAGCATCAAATCACCTGTGAGCTGTGACATCACAACCACAACTAACTGCAGTTTGGTACTCATGTTGAGCCTCAAAGCAGAAAAAGTGGCCAAAATAACAGCCTTTGAAATCAATAAATAGAAAATTAATGTATTAATCGCAACTTAAATCACAGCCATAATATTGGTCAGAAAAATCACAATGAGATATTTTCCCCAAATTGCTTATCTATACAAAAAAAAAAGAAGCATACTGAAACTCAAAACTGTATCATTCGCACATTAATGACCAACACTATCATCTAGGTGCACCCTTTCAGGACTTTTTCTAGAGTTGCTTATAATTTTTATAGACGTTTGGAGCTTATTTTATTCGAGGACGATGTGGCAGGAATTTAAAAAGATGAAAAGTTCAAAAGGAACCATCATTTATAATAACATAAACATGTAAGATGTTCCCAATATGTTGGTCCTGTATAACTTCACAGATTTCATATGGTTAGTAGGACACTACTAAGCTGTAAATAAAAAAAATAAATAAATAATGTGTCCGGAATGATGAACAGAACTGTAGATGATTTTAATATGATTGAAAAAGTTGTACAGCATTGAGAATCAAGTTAAAATAAAAATAACATCCAAAACATCATATTTCAAACGTGGAGATCAAATCATATAAAAGGCATATACCTTTTATAATCAACAATTAACAAAAATATTGAACAGAACATCTGAAAATACTTTTCGGTGGATGGTTTGTAATATTTAAATTCACATTCTAAGTTTATAATTCTATACAAAATAAAAACTGTAAATAAGGCTAATGCTAGTATATCTGAGCCAAACTAACCTGTGTGATATATTTTCAGAGCTCTGTAGCGCAAGAAACATTTTAACACATAAAATATTGAAAAAGGAACCGAATCTTCAAGATCATATCAAGTGTCAAAGTACGTATCGTTACACCCCTACGCTATACAACTACATAAATAACTGTATGTGGATCTACTCTGACATGTCATCTGATTCTATCTCACTTGTCTAAAATCCAGAGCCAGCAGGTTCTCTGCTAGCAGACAGAACTAGAGCCCTCATAAGGCAGTTAGATAAGAAATTGAGGATGGCATAACTATTCTTAAAAGAAGAGGGTCCGGGTAAAGTGTTGCGTTTGTATTTGTAGGGAAATGATATTACAGACATGCTTGTACACTATTTCAGATTGTAAAAACAGGAAAGCAGTGTGCAGCTGATTTTAGTTCAGTCTTTTTTCCATTAGCACTTATAGTACAAAACAAATACAAGGGGAACTCCATCAATATTTCCCCAAAGAAAACTTTGATCAACATTACATATATAACTTCAGAAGACACATGTAGGTTCACTGCTGGTTTTGCATAATAAATAAAACGGCTATTTCTGTGCTGCAGACAGTTGGACCTCTGGTTTACATTGAGAAGGATTTGACACTTTTTGTATATGGTTCACCACCACTGTATAGAAAATCTGGGTTGGTAAGTTTCTTTGAATGACTTTGCTTAAATTGTAACTACTGAATGAAAAATCAGTGAAATTCCCCTTTAATGTAGTATACGACTTTATGTGTATATTTAAATGTATTAAATGCATTAATGTATTTTATATGCACTTTATGTTATAATACTATTACCATACATGTCCATCCACTTTCTTTATAATGACACTAAAACATAAATGCAAGGCTTTCCATATCACACAATCCTGATGAACTGTTTTGTATTACACTGTGTGTAAATATTACATAACGTCATTTAAAAGTCTGCTAGGTTTTATAGTTGGTAGTGAATCTTGGCAGTGCCAACTAACACTAACATGTCTGGAGTGGATCAGTATCATTACATATGTGGAGACACACGAAATTGGACTCGAATTTTCCCGTTCCACCTTAAATCGTACACTGGCGCCTCAAGCGCCACATTGTAACTTCTGCCCAATTTAAGGTGGAACGGAAAAAAATCGAACAAGAAACTGGCAAATAGAAAGCCAACTTAAGCCGCCCTGGCGATACAGAATGTTGTGGCCTAAAATAAGAGTGAGAACCGAGAGATTTTCATTCTGATGTGAAATTAAAGTCCTTAAATAAATCCACCCATATGAATGGAGCTAACGGCACCGCCGCTAACATGCTAAACATACCAACCTCGTTCTCAATTTCGGCAATTTTGGCGAGTAAACTCATGTTTTTGGCGTTGGTTCCTTCCGAGGAGGATTCAGAAAAGTAAAGCAGAAGGATTTGACACTTTTTGTGGACTGTTCTGTCCGAAAATCGCTGTTTTTTTGCTATTATCCCGGCTACTGCGCTCAGACTGTCATGCTGTCGCTCCTCGCGGCTTCTCGTTACTGGACGGAGGGAGGCGCATCGCCACCTGCTGGTGAGGAGTAAACGGTACAATAAAGAGAAGAACTGATGGAAAGTTGTGGCCTTAAAGGGGAAGTCCACCGACCTTTTAAAATCTCCACATAGTTCAAATTCAGAGTTATTCAGAGTGGTTTTATACAAAATACAGGACGGACCATTTCACACCAAACCACTCTGAGTGACTCTGTCTACATCTTAACCATTTAATTATGCAGAAATTTCACAAAATCGGGGGAATTCCCCTTTAGAGGAACAGTTCACCACAAAAAAACAAAACAAAACAAAACAAAAAAACCCTCCCAAAGTTGTCAACGGCCGAGGCATGTGTCAGAAGTGTTGCACCTAAACTATTTTAAATTACTTTGGACTTTTTATTTTATCCAAGGAAAGTTTGTGATGTTTTCAGTATGCAGATTTAAGAATTACTCTAAGGAAATTTGGGGAGCCAAACATATCTTGACTACTTTTGGGGCTGGGAGGAAATTATATGAATTCGATTTTTTGTTGGAGCACTCCTTCAAAGCAATAGTTAAATGTTTTTCCAAAAACGCCCTCCACCAGGATTTCCCCATTTGGAAAAAATATATATTTCAAATGTATTTATCAAATGTATTTTGGAAATGTATGAAAATGGCCAAAAATGTATTTGTTGAATATATTTTTAAAATACATTTATTTGTATTTGTTATTACATTCTTAATTGTATGTTAACAAAGGTTACATGTATGTCTGCAGACATAACTAAATACACATGAACTGAACGAATGGTACACTCTAAAAGGTGATGTGTTAAAAACAACACACCTACTTGTGTTACCTGTTTTAACACTTTTTGTGTCATACTGTTTTCTGATTTAACACATTCCATGTTAAAATAACACAGACCAAATCTGTAATTGAGCACAGAGAGATTTCAACACATTTTGTGCTGAAAGTAATTTTATATTTGGTTAATATGGAATACTAACTAATATTTTAGTGTTTGGAATGTATTTCAACATTGACTGTAGTGTATTTGTATTTAAATGTATTTCAAATATAAAAAATACATGTCTATAGATTTTTTCTGTGTCAGGTGAGAGTTTTAAAATGACTGATGTTTTTTTGTTTTCATACATCTTAAGTACTTTTTAGAAACTTTAACAAACAGTCTTGAAAAAAAGATGATGTTTCATCTTGATACAGAATCATTTGAATGCTTAAGTGGTTCTTTGCATGGTGAAATGGTTCTTCAGATTGATGGAGAATGTTTTGCATATGGTTCTATATAGCACCAAAAAGGGTTTTGCTATTATTATGATGTCAAGCTTGTAATAACAGAAGAAACCTGTTTGGTGCTATATAGAACCATTTTCAAAAAGGTTCTACACATAACTCTAGAACCGTTGACTTTACTAAAGCACCTTTTAAGAACCATCTTTTTAAGTGTGTACTGCTAATACGACAACATGATATTCTCCAATAATTATGTTATTTTCATATTATCCTATGACCTGTTAAATAGCAGAACGACTGTAACCTTCTAACGCACCTGGGACTATTTTACTGCGCCGCAGTCGTCTGAATGTTGTGGGTAGTGATGCGTTTCTGTGCTTCATCACTCACTGCCTGCGCAGGAGGAGGAACACTGAAGGAGTACTGGAGGAAGTAACGGAAGCTAGCACGGTCAGAACGCTAGCCTTCAAGCTAATTGGTAAATCACAATTTTATGCACAAACACAGTGAATTAGTCAAAATACATATTCATAATTCATATAGCAGCCCGAGGATGTAAAATCGTTTAACTGGTTTAGTTACATCATCATTTTGAACCCCAAACTAACGGTTTTGTGACCTGTGATGCCTGTGGGGAGTGAAAGTGCAGACCTGCGCCCTCTGCTGGTTGCGTTCAGAACATCCTGAGTCGCCATTCATTTCGCCATGGAGACAATTCTGATAACGAATTAAACATCAACGAAAGCTGAAACCTGTCATTTTGTGACCTTATAAGCTCAGCAGATATGAATATAAAACGAACGACAGTGAGATTTTTGGCTGAATAATATAACAAAAGAGATCAAACCACAAGTGACCTACAATTCAAAGGCCCTTCACCTCCAATTCACTGTAACCTGTGTGTTAAACGCAAACTGACCACTTTCCTCCCCTTTTCGTGAATCACAGTGTTTTGCTTGTCTTACTAAAACTGTTCTAACTCTTCCAAGGTGTCAGAAATGAGAATAGAGAATAATAAAGCCTTGCTAAAAAAGTCAGTAATCCTTGCTGAAAAAAAGACAATTACAACCATTAGGATTAAAACCTCATGGTATTGAGACCACTAGTTTCTTGTAGAACACCTTTAGATCCCATTAGAAAAGCATCCAATGCATCTGGAATCAGTCCCAGAACACCTTTTAAACACCTGATATCATCCCATCAGGAAAACACGTAATACCATTAGTGGCTATTGGACACCACCAGGAACCTACAGAAACTTCAAATGGTTTCTACGTTTTTTTCAGCAGGGATGGTATGGATTGTCTTCTGGAAAAACTATCCTCATAAACTGTTTATTTTTTAAGTTTTGATGCATTTTGATACAGTGCACATTTTATGAAAAAACATATGATTGCAAAACATTATAGTATAAACTGGACTGGTTCCAGGTAGTTGCTGGTGTAGTTGCTAGTGTAGTTCTATCATGGTGACACAGGAGGGGTATACTAACTTTTGGCCATAAAGTTCTGCCACTCATTGCTATGCGGCGAAAAAATTCCGTTGCTGCACAGAAAACATATGGCATATAATAATAATAATAATAATAATAATAATAATGATAATAAGATAACAGTAAATGCCACAATAAAACAATAATTCAGGTCAAATTCACATCTGCCAACATTCAGACACCAACACATTTTTTGCTAAATAGTATCTTTTAATTGTTCATAATTACTTTGCATACAGTATAATCACTCAAATGTTGGTGAAATTGCTGGATCCACCATTGATCTCAAACACTGTGTAACCTCGTCCACCTGACAGAACAGGTCAGATGTGTTTTTGCTTCGTCAGGCTACATAATGCACTGGTCTCTCCAGCATCAGGCCATCAGATGAGTTGGGCATCCAGAAAAATCATATATCAGTCCATAACATGCGAGCAACTGGCAACAAATCACCAGGTATCAGATACACGTCACAGGAGTCTCTAAAAGAATCAAAATAAATATCCTTTTAAACTGCTGTACTGTACTGACCCCATCTGTGTAGGAGAACTGTATGCCACCTTCAGCTCCTACAGCTGCTTTGTGAAGATTAAGCTTAGTCTTAGTCTAAAAATGGTATCCATAGTGAGGGTTATTTAGTCTAGGACTAAGCGTGATCTGTGTGGAAAACTGCTCGCCTGTCTCTATGGTCAAAACTGACCCTCAGTTCTTTGTGAATTCTACATTTTAAGAAATACTTCAGTATATGTTCAACCTGATTTCTATTGTTGCATTTGTAGTGCACAGAAAATTTTTGTTTTGATATGTTTTCCTGTGCTTAGAAAAGAATACAAAACTGTAGACTCACAGTATACTTATAATGGAAGCCAGTGGGCAGCTCCTGAATTCTGTCAGTGTTTATTTTTGTAGAAGACTTTCATGAAATCTTTGGAATATTTAAAATAAATGAGCTAATTGTGCAGAAATCTGTATGGTTGCTACTTCCAGAGAGAAGACTAGATTTTAGGGAAGAATTTGTGCTAATTTGTTCCCAGTGTAGCG
>JAILXH010101717.1:3961-15050 GCA_023558415.1 Piaractus mesopotamicus | reverse complement strand
TGTGTGTGTGTGTGTGTGCATGCCCTAAATTCTTACACTTTACATCATATACTATATTCTTATTCTCTACACTATACACCATGTTTTTATACTCTACACTGTGTTCCTACTCTATACACTAGTCTTTATTTCTCTTGGTTTGTTCATTGTATCAATAATTCATTCAGCTATTGTCTTTCAATCTTTAGCTTCAAACTCAGTTTGAAACACAGTTAAGTACTTGTTGTGCAGCATGTGTACTCTTAAGCTCTTGTGTTTTTTTTGGTCTTATGAGTTTGAGCTGTCAAAACAGGACCGTTTTATCTGTTGTTGCCTCATTTAGATCCTGGAAATAAAACCCCATATGGATGAAAACAGTGCTCACAATCATGTGTTCCACTCTCTGTACAGAGAGAACACAAAGAGGAAACAAAGCTGTCTCGGAGGCATGCTTATATCATCTCCATGTCCTTATTCAGCCTATTAATAGACGCTGCAGCTTTTTATATCTGTGCTTACAATAGTGGCTCTATATCCAGAAGCATGAACTCAGAGAGAGAGCGATGATGACTTTCCTGTCGCTTTAGCTCATCCTGCGTGTTTTTCCACAGTGTCAGCTCTGCGAAAGCAGAAATGTGGGGCGACCTTGTGGCAGTGCATGTGACGCTCAGGATGAGGGGACCTCAAATGACAGGTCTTATTCCAATAGTGTTGATATCATTATCTATATTTTTGTCTTAAAGGTGAATTCTTCTCTCATTATACTGAAGTCAGCTGAACATGGATATCCGTGGCAAGGGGAATGGCCATATTTGATGTTGATGTCCAAATTTACGTATCCATGTTCATAACAACTGTTGCTAGGTTGGACATGCTTTTCAGTACGTTGGCAACAGTCCCATTCAACCTAATGAGAAACTGTAGCGTGCAACTCTGTTTTGGTCATATAACTTTCGTATAACTAAATTCATTTCATATTATTTTTATATTTGCATGAGCGTGAAAAGTCCCACTGTTCAGATAAATTATGTAGGTTTTTTGTTGGGTTATTTCCACCTTACAGCTGTGGTAAATGTCCGTGATTGAAGCATCCACTAACTTTATACTATGTAGCTTGAAAATTTGCTTTTACATTTTGAAGTTTCCCTCATTATGTACCTTGACTTTTATTATGTAGCTCATGGCAACAAGGCGGGCCTTTTCTTTTTGCCATAATGTCGGTATAAATGGCAAGTACAACAGGAAAGATGCTGTCGTTAACTGTTTTTCTGTAACCGCTGCCAACTTACAGTAGCTAGTGTTTTAAAATATTTTGGAATCTATGAAAGGCGTGCATCGTTTTTTATTGTTCAGGTCATTTTATTGTTTTATTTAAAGGGCCCATATCATGGAAAACCAAATTGATGTTGATTTTTTTTTTTTAAAACGTTTGGTGTAGTACGTAAACATTGTTAAATTTCCAAAACCTACCATTTCTTTCTCGTCCATACAGTCTAGGAAGCAAAGCTGCAAAAACAGGCATTTTGAACTGTCACGAAAAGCAACGTACTTACATATACGCACATATTCAGCCTAAAACATAAGTTGTAAGGAGTGTTTTAGCTTGGACTGCTTTTTTAATAAAGCACAATATGGGGCAGCTAATCAGAGCTAGAAGTCATTTGAATATATCAGTCTTGAAGACACAGTAATTAAAACAACCTGTTGAACTCTAAGGGACAAAGAGAGGTGGGAAACTGGTCGTGTAAATATAACTTATGGCCGATTTTGGTACATAAACCTACACAAATATCATAATTGGATCTCAGAACAAAGTGAAGTGCAGGAAAAATGTAGAATATGGGCTTTTAAAATAATCTGAGTACTTGACTGATTGTAGAAATAAGTAGTAGATTCCTCAACTACTGCTATAATCAACAGCCCTACAATGTGCTGCTTGTGCTTTGTAGGTGCTTCGCGCGTTCCGAGAAAATCTGTCCACTTCCTGAACCAGTAGGTTTCTTATTCCACTGGTTACAACCCTGGGAGCAAAATATTTACATTTTTAGATGTTTTGTCAGCTTTCTATGTATGAGTTTGGGAGGGACAACATAACAGCAACCCTTTATCTCCAGCTCCTTCATTTGCTTTGTAGCAACTGTGGTTGCAGGGTCATTACTTTTTTGCACAGAAATCATAGAGTACGCTTAAAAAGCCCCAATCTGTAATCACGGCAAAGGAGGGGCTTTTCAGTAATGTGGCAACAACAATGGCACAAGACTACACCCCCTGAAACACTCAGTGTATGATTATCATTCTTTCTGTTAGTAAACTCCAAGCAGAACAGTCCTTTTTGGGATGACTGGAGGACATTAAATCAAGTTTGAAAAGTCAAAAAAAAAAAGTTGTTTTGCTGTTTGTGATTATGCAAAGCACTTTGCACCATAGAGTAAAAGATAAATATATAGTAGTTACAAGGAACGACTGGTACATACTTTGCTGGGTATTATAGTACATTATAACCTAGGAAAACCTCCAAGCACAGTCTTATAAATAAAGGTTCCTAAATGGCTCTTGGCCTAGAGGAAAAACCTTTAACCCTCTATTGCATGATGTTGCCTCAGGGCAACAAACTCATTTTCCTCACTTTACAATGACGTGATTCATACTTACTGATCATGAAAGGGTTAATACATAAGGGAAGAGTTTGAACAAGCTGATAAAAAGTGTGTACTTGGCCACATTAGAATCTTTTGGACATTTTGAAGCTTTTTTTTTTTTTTTTTTGGAATGGTGCAGCTTTTTGATGACACATGTTACTGCACCAGAAAATCTCCCTCATTTTTCATCTGTTCAAAAGTACGACTCACATCTATAAGAGTGTAAAATTAAGTTATTTTACATTCACTACCATATAAACAATTTGTAGAAATTGTTCAAATATGTTTGTTGTCTAGAAGCAACATTGTGGAGTGGATTTAGCTAGTCATAAACAAAGCATCACAGTACAGTCATTCTATACTTTGCCATTTAGAATTATGTTTATTTAGAATAATTTTGGGGATTTTATTTATTTAGGAAATTAGAAAGGAACTTTTTTTATCATTTTTAGTATTTTAGTAATGAAGTATAGCGTTTCATTTTTGTTCTAAATATTTAAACACAAATTGTATTTCTTGACGTTCCATCATTTTTTTTCCACACAACGTTGCTTCAAGGCAACATGTCCAAAAAAGATTCATTCACACATTATTATTATTATTATTATTATTATTATTATATTTTAATAATCAGGTCCATTTTATGCAAAAAAGTGAATGAAACATTTTTTAAACCTTGCTCTCACAGTGCATGCAATAGATGGTTAAGTGTTATAGAATTATGCATTATTTTACGATTCATTTACAACGAAGTCTCTTTAAAGAATTGAAAGGTGCTTTAGAGAACCAAAAGTAGTTGTATACTTCCCACCTAATCACAAAACAAGATAAAATAGCCTGAGAGAAGGTTTATTGATCAGCTTCTGTATGGGATGAGGTTGGTCCTGTTAACATTCGGCTCGATCTAAGTCACTTGCCTGAGAAAAAGTCTAATCTCGGCGTGGAGGGGCCTCTTGTCTGACAAAAGAAAAGCCCCCCAGAGGATTTGTGGTTTCAGTCCTGTCACACTGCCATGCAAACGGCAGCGATTAGGCTGTGATTTGATGGGGCAGTTGATGGAGGCTTTACAGAACACCAGGTGGGACATAAGGTAAAGGGGTATTAACCTATTATACCACACAATGGACCTCAGTCCAGCAGAACAATCGCTGTGGCTTTTCATGCCCCAAAACCAAACCTCAGTCTCCCACAGTCCCCTTCACCTCCTCTTCTGTGGTCAGGGCTGTGCAATGCTGATCCCAAACTGCCGTTTGGAGTCACCGCTGAAATGTTTGGAGTGACTGTTTTAAATCAGATACTAATGCAGCAAGCCACTCGTTACAGTGATTTTACACAGTTAAAGGGTGTAAACACTATGGTTGCCAAGGAACATAACAGCTAAAGAGTTTTCCCTGAAATTCCCTGAAAGGTTTCCCTGAAAATCGGCATTTTTTTTTTGTAAAGAAAAGCTGTAAAAAATGGTATAATAGGGTATAATAGGAGTTAGGATTAAGGTAAAGTAAAACAAAATTGAGTATTACAAATACAGCATGTGTTTTGGCTTCAAACATAGCTAGCCAATCAGATTTAAGAACCAGTTTCATTGCAGATATGTGTATTATGTTATCTAATATGCTAGTACTCTAGGTTTCAAATAATAACTCCAAAACAGGGTAAAAAAAAAATGTCAAATAAAATAAAATTTAAATAAAAATTACTATAAAATAACATTTTATACTAAATTAAAAAATGTAAAAACTCAGTATAATATGATATAGTTAGGATTAAGATAAAGTAAAACAAAATTGAGTATTATAAACGGAGCAGGTATTTTGCAATGGCTTCAAACATGGCTAGCCAATCAGATTTGAGAACTTCTTTGCAGATACATTCATTCTAATATGCTAGTACTCTGCATTTTCATAGGTTTCAAATAATGACTTAAAAACAGGGACAAAAAAAAGCCAGTTTTGTTGCAAATACATGTATAAAATAATTCTAATATGATGCTACTACTCTACAACTTCATAGGTTTCAGTTCATTCATAGGAAGCTGTAAAAAATGAAGAAATGCTAATATGATGAAGAGAGCTAAAGACGATTTCACAACATCTGACAAATCTGTCTAACATTAAGAACGACTTTATAATGGAGTTAATATCTGGAATCTCGAAAGTGGGGATCAAGTCTCATACTTGATAAGAACACAAGAAATGACCAGAAATAGATAATAAATACAGCATATAGTTTCTCATTTAACAACGTTTAATATTGTAAAATCAGAAAAATAGCTTTTGTCTGTTTTTGTCTGTGTTTTTGTCTGTGTTTTTGTCTGGTTACAGCTGTGGGCCGGACTTCTCCCCGACAGCAGCAGCTGACTTGCGACAAATTGCACACAGTACTTTTTTTGGCAAAGTGGGCAAGCTGTGATTCATCTGAATGTTCACGTTGCTGGGGGGCTGAGCATGTTTTGGTCCGACTGAGTCGTTTCCAGTCATCCGGGAAAAAAAGGGGATAAAGCGAAAAAAAGGCACAACTGCTCAGCCCGGTCTGAAAGTTTCTCTACTCCACTGTACTCGCAGTCTCATTTCATAAACTGTCTTCTTCCAAACTGGTTCCAAACTATATGTACTGTATCTAAAAGCAGTAGCAGTAGTTACAGTACAGTAGACACAGGATTGGTATTTGGGGGCTGTTCTGTTTTTAAATACTTTTTGCACACCTTTTTAGGTCTTCAAGTGCTTTAAAGTAATATCTGTTATATCTGTTGTAAACATGTCTACTCACCTCCTACAGTGGTGCCACAGAACTCTCTAGAGTTAGATTTTCCAGTTTAAAGACGAAACTCCCCTCCTGATGATGTATCTTGAAGGTGGGAGGAACTTTTGAAAGACTACAACTTCTTTAGGGTGGATTTGGCAGGCCAGGCTTTTAGAATGCTTTTTTTTTTTCCTTCACTAGCTGGCAAATGTAAAAGGCGCAAACGTGACTAATGTGCTAATGTGCTAACGTTACTGCTAGGAAGATGAATATCTTATTTCAGCTCTATAACTGTAATACATGTCAAATCATCAGTACAATGAAGAGAATTGATTACTCAAATGACAAGAATGGCTCAGATGAGGAGGACAAAAAAGCTCGATTCAGCAGGTTAGCTGGCGATCTCGATATCTTACCTCAGTTAGCTTTATTTCTCTGACTGAAAGGGTAAAAACTTGACTCTGGTGAATATACCGTGCTGAATAAAGCTAGAATCGTTGTTTTACACGGAGGTAAGAGTTGCACTAGTTTGGTTGTATTTATTAGCCTGTAGCTCAGTGGCTAGGCTGGTATTTAAGATTGGGTGACACCGTAGGGATTCCCAATGATTTTATAATGATGTATATGCATGCGACATATGGAAGCGAGAGAAAACTGATGAGTGAAAACTTGAAAACAATATAAAATTGTGAATTCTGAGCACATTACATGACACATAACATATTAAACTGTAGTTCTAGGTTAATATTTCTATATCGCCTTTGCTATGACCACAAATGCTTTGCAGTAAATAATAATTTTCTATGCAGCATTACGTTTAACACCAAGGAGGAAACATATGAGAGCACAGTGTAAAAAGAAAGACAGTAACATAAGCAGTATATTCAAGACATCAAGAAGAGTGAAAGCAATGGGCAAAACTTCATTAAAGATATGAATACTGCGAGAAGAGGCAGTGAAAGTTGCAGAAAGTGACTCTGCAAAATCACGAAGCCACGCCACTCATTGCTCATAAGTGCTTGTATGTAGTTCACAGTCGTGTGCACGGTGTGTTTTTTTTTTCCCTACTGTAAATGGAGTCCTACTCTGAGTGAGTCATCCATGCCTGGGTAGAGCATGCCTGCTAGCTCACTGCTGAGTGAGTCAGCTGTTATATGATCGCTCAGTGGGCCTGGACTCAGTCTCCTCCCTCCGCGGCCACCCACACTGATGTCATCAGCAGCGGGACGGGGGCGGCACCAATCGTAATTCACTCCTGCGGAGGTGGGCGTCACACACCCTGAGTCATCCTGTTACAGCCCGGAGAGCTTAGCAACTCGCATAACATGCCTGACAGTTTCTTTCCACATTATAATGGGACAGAGTTACGGTTATGACACTGTTGTTGTTTCATACGGTGCCTTGGTAACGTGGCTGAGGTTTGAGGTGTTTTGCTGAAGGTCCACGGTGGTTACTATCCCCCAAAGCTGAGAGGAAGTGTTGCTGGATTTTAAGATTTAATGTGGAAGACAAAGATGTTGAATTGAAGTGTTTGAAATGTTTGGTGATGTAGAGGAACATAATCAGTGGTTGTATGTAGGATAGTATATAGACTATTGCGTAATGAGTGGAACTGTGAGAGGTTAGTTTAATTGGGTGTAGTAGGAGTTTGGAATTGGGCATGGAGAGCTAAATATAGTAAATGAAAGTAAAGAAGAAAAAAAAACTCAGCGTCGTAAATAGAGACAGGACAGTTTAGTATGGTAAATAGAGCATGAAGAGCTAAATAAGGTAAACAGAATACGGAAAATTCAGTATTATAGGCCTGTGCCAGTATGGGCCCTCTGTAATACACGTAGTGCCTTAGTTATATTGTGTGGGATATTTAGTACAGTTGAGTATAAAGAGTTTAGTAAATATTGTATGGAGAGTTCTATATAATAAATACAGTATAGTTGAGTCTGATGAGTTTAGTAAGTACTTTATGAAGATTTCTGTATAATATTACAGTATAGAAGGTTCACTATATAGTATGGGGAGTTTAGTGAATATTGTATAATAAATATAATGAAGAAGTTTTAGTAAAAATAGTAGAGATAATAGAGGGGAATGTGGTGTACGTGGTTCTATATAACTTTTCAAAAAATGGTTCTATACAGCACCAAAGGGGTTTTTCTACTGTTACAAGCTTGACGTCGTAACAATAGCAGAACTCTTTTTCATACTATGTAGAACCATATACAACACATTCTCCATCAATCCGAACAACCATTTCACCATGCAAAGAAACATTTAAGCATGAAACTGTTCTATATAGAACTCATGGTTCTAAGCGGAACCTTTCTCTTTACTAAAGCACCCTTGAAGAACCATCTTTTTTATAGTGTAGAGTATAGAGAATTCACTATAGTAGAGTATGGGGAGTTCAGTATAGCTAAAAAAGGAAGGGGAATGCAGTATAATAAACAAAGTTTAAAGAATTCATTATTCTATATGGAGTTTGGACAGTTCAGTAAGTATATGCAGGGTCCAGTATAATAAATAGAGTATAGAGAATTTATACTATATTATACTGTATATATTTTGTATTATAGCATAGGGGTGGACGAAGTACAATACTTCCGTACTAACTGAGGGAAACGGACTTATGGCAGTAGCTAGCTGTGCTGATGTGAGTATTATAGCGAGTGGCTATTATTTTTTTGTTGTGACTGACTTGTTGCTTCCTGAATCTTCTTAGACATTTTGCAAATTTAGCAAACTAAGGCTAGTCACCTAACTAACCTAGCTGCACATCTTCATTTGTTAAGTGCATACTGTTTAGTATACATGCTTAAACAGGTCATTTTAGACCAATCATATGATAGACTGTGGGACAGAAAAGCAGGGGGAGGGTTTGTTGACACCTAAATGGTTATACACTATCTGTCCAAACGTTTGTAGACACCAGTTTATCCCACAGTTCTTCCACCCCCAAGGGTATTAATAGGGAGTTTGTCCACCTTTGCTGCAGTAACAGCCTCTACTCTTCTGGGAAGGCTTTGCACTAGATATCGGAACATTGCTGTGTGGATTTGACTGCATTAAACAACTGAAGCGTTAGTGAGGTCTGGTACTAATGTTGTATGATTAGTTCTGGATCACAACCTGCACTCCAGTTCATCCCAAAGGTTTTGGATGAGCTCCGTCACTCCAAAGTAGGCAATTCAACTGCTCCACAGCCCAATACTGGGGTGCTTAATACCCCTCTAGCTGACGCTTTTCATTGCGCATGATGACCTTAGGGTCATGGCTGGCTTCTCCAGAGTGTGTCATTCTTGCAGCGGTGCTTCAATATGGAGATTATACAAGCTGTGTGTGTGCAACTTAACTCTTTTATCAGCAATGGGGGCACCACATAGTAGCTGCAGTCACTAAGTAGAAGGCCTGTCTAGATACTTTTAGATATTTAGTGTTGATGTGCTATGCAGCTACACTTTTGGCCCTTTTTTGTGCCCCTGATGGTCATTCCAGGGCTGGACATATAGATAGAATACTTATATTTTGACTCGAGTAGAATTATAGATAGACTACTATGCAGGATCTGTATCTACTAATACAGAAGCATTGCACTTCATCCACCCCTACTATGAAGCATGGTAAGTTGAGTGTTGTAAGTGGTGTTGGGTAATGTGTCTAAGTGTTAGGAGTTCAGTAGGGTGGTGTGTGTTCAGTGGGGTCAGAGGCGGGGCTGTGTGAGTGTGACGTGGACTTGAGGTCAGAGCAAGACACACTGATCACACCAGAGCAGGGGTCAGCTAACGCTAACGAGTGTTTCACTAGCTAGAATAAACACAGTGTGAGTGTTTGCGTGTGTATGTGTGTGAAGGGTTAGAAAGCCTCTTGCTCAGCTGAAAGATAAGTGTGTGTGTGTGTGTGTGTGTGTGTGTGTGCATATGCTCAATATAGCTGATATCGGTGTCCTTGTCGGATGAGTTTGCTGACGCTAGCACTGCGCTGAGCTTTACCACAGAGCACTCTTCTGCACGTCGGCGCTAACGGAGAGTTATTTATTCAGATAAAGAGAAAGTGGCCACTCGCAGCAGAAGAGAAGGAGGGAATGGTGAGGAGCAGAGTCACTCCCAGCTAGGATAGGCTCAGTGTGCTAATCAGCTCACCATGCAAATTTTGTAATGCAATGCCTTTTTTACATCGTTTTATCATCAGTCATGTAGTTTGCAGCCAGTGTAATGGTTGTAAAATATTAGGCATTTTAACCATATTAACCCAACACGCCCAATACTGGGCCCCAAAAAAACAAACAAAGACACTTATTTAAAACTGCCGCCAGAGGAGTTACAGAGGAGCATGCACATTGCGATTGGCTACAGTAAAATCATTAAAACCATTTTGTCAGCCTGTGGAGTGTTTTCTGCATGTATCTCTGTGTTTTCTATCACAGGATAAAAGAAGCATTGGCTTCTTTTCTTGTTGGATTTTTTATTTTTTTTTTCTCAAGTAAACGCACAAGCTCGGAGTGTAGTTCAGATCAGTAGGAGCTTATACATAGTATTCGATTACATCATTAAGAACACCATGTTGCCATTTTGGAAGGCAAGCTGTGACTCTGATTGTGCTCCGATAGAGCTCGTCTCCTCACATTTACTGCCTTTACAACCCTGCAAGTGGATAAAAAACGAGAAGAATAGACGGGATTTAAAAACATGTAGATGCTTTAGATGTGTCTCCAGAAAACACTATGAGAAGATTTGCTAGATTGGTGCAAACAAGCAGGGACGTCTCTGAAAAAGACGTCGTCTAGATGCATATCGTTGCTGTCGGAAGAAAACCTCGCATCTCCATTTTTGACGTTTTTCAGTTTTTGACATAATTTGAAAGCGCATGTTGCCCTTTACATTATATGTAGATTTCATGATGAATGGACCAAAAGAACCAGCCCATAGTGACTTGGAAAAAGTCTGGTTCCATTGAGTTACATTAAAAATAAAGTAGGTTTTTCTCTTCTCCTGAAAAGTTATCATTTTGGAGATACAAGGTTTCCGACAGCAGCGATACGTTGCTCCCAGAATGCGTATGTACCCCGCAGCATTAATGGTGCCTTCACAGATGCGCAACTCACCCAATAACACACCCCCATATCATGACAGACTTTGCATTGGTAAAGATTGGGATGGTCCTTCTTCTCTTTGGCCTGGAGAGCACAACGTCCATTATTTCCAAAAAACAATATAAAAAGTGAACTCGCCAGACCACAGCACACGTTTCCACTTTGGCTCAGTCCAACTCAGATAAGCTTTATCTAAGAGAAGCTGGTGGCATTTCTGGATGTTGTAGATATACAGCTTCCGCTTTACGTAGAAGAGTCTTAACTTGCATTTGTTGATGTGCCAGCTGAGGATGTTTATTGACAAGTGTTTTCTGAAGTATTCTTGAGCCCATGTAGTTACATTCATTACAGAAGCATGTCAGTTTTTAATGCAGTGCTGCCTGAGGGCATTGCCCTATATGCACTAAGATTTCTCTGGATTCCAGATCCAGTTTTGATGATGTTGTGCGCCATAGAGGGTGAAATACCTAAAATCCTTGTAAATACTTGTTAAAGAACATTAATCTTAAACCATTGATGCATTTTTTTGGAACATGTTGCAGGCCTCAGTTTCAGAATTAGCGTATATTTACAATAAGTAATGAAGTTTGAAAGGTAAAACAATAAATATGTTGTCTTTATACTGTTTTCATTTAAATAAAGATCA
>JAILXH010101642.1:0-10355 GCA_023558415.1 Piaractus mesopotamicus | reverse complement strand
GGCTTGAAAAAGCCATAAATCTCACAGACACCTCTTGAGTCCTCATCACCTTCAGACTGAGAGAGCATAGGGTCTGAGATCGTATAGCTGTATACGTTCACCCACCTTTCTCTCACACTCCCGCTAAGCTCCTAACGGCCAAACCCTGTTGGTTATTGACTCAATTGTTGAACTGGCCTGTCGTTTTGAGGCCTCTTCTCTCCGCTGAGGCTACACACTTGGCAGGGGCTCATACCTTGCAGTGTCCAGCTTTCAGCCTGCCAAACTTTGAATCATAAGATGGCCTGAACTCTTCCCTCGCAAACCATTCCTGCACTCACTATAACACATTGCATACAGAATTGGAGTCCTTATTCCAGCTTTGCCTCAGCAGATGAAAATCTTTCTCTTCAAAAAGTGAAGCTGGAATTATGTATTGATAAAGTTTGATTCATGCCCTGTCTGTCGTTTACAGTGTGAAAATGTATGTGAATTTTTTTTATTTCTTTTATCACCCTTACAGAAAAATTGCATGGCTTTCACAGCAATCGTCTTGCATTGTTCAGGATGTTCTTTTAGACACTTTTCAAATCTTACTTTTTTCCTGTCATTCTCTAACATCAGGACTCTATTTGTATACACATATGGACCTTCGCACTTTTGACATTTGTAATTTATTGTAGTTCTATGTTTTCACATTTCCATTTGATAGTTGCAAAATAATGAAAAAGAGTAAAAAATATCAGGTACGCGACATGCGACACATTCAGTTATTCCAGTAATTGACAAAAAAGCCAATAGCTAATATTTTTCATATATTGTGTTGTTCGGCCTATATAAAATCATTAGTACTGTTATTTCTTTTGTTTTTAATGAGCTTTATGTCGAGGGGTGTAAATTAATATCTGAAACAAGTTTTATGAATTTGATTAGCTGTTTCACAAAACTTTCAATAAACTGCACTTTAAAAAAATAAAAGTATTTTCACTTTCAAAGTACTGTAATATTTAATGAGTGTTTTTTTTCGGAACAAAAGGTTAAATACTTGTAAATAAAACATGCATATACAGTATTTTAACACTTCTGTAGTTAATTTACAGAAATAAAATGTAAATTCATATAAAGGAATGATCACCTTTATGTTAACATTAGCTGGCTAGCCAACCAGCTAATTAACCTAACAGGTTACCAGTAACATAAACAACATTATTCCAAGAGACCAGGAATATTATATTGTTTGACTTGATCACATGGTACATTATCAGCTTTTTGACTTCACAAAGTTGAGGTGGTTGCAACTGTTGCATGCTTCAAGTGAGTTGCAGGAGGCACTGCATTATGTAGGTAAGAGTTATCACACGTAAGTGTGTGAACATCTTTCTCTGTAAGGCCTGCCTCAGGGACCGAGGGCTGAGAGACTATTGAAGGTGTATCAGATATTTAGTCGAGAAATATGAAGTCACCTCTCGCTCACTTTCCACTGTCTGATTGATGGTTTTGGGAGTGTTTCCATTTATAAAAGCATTCTGTTATTTTCTGTGTTCGCTGAGGCCTCAGGACGTGGTGACTCCCAATGGAAAGGGAAGGGTTGGAGCATATATATGGTGTGCATGCATGTTTTACTGCTTTTGAATAGCCTGGCGCCGTAACTCATTTCTATAGGTGTATAAATTTGGCGGTGAACTCAGCACATACGCTGGTGTGGCCTGCTCCAGTGTCGTTCCTGCTGATGTGCTTTGAATGAGGAGCACATGAGTGTGGATGGAGGGGGAGAGAGAGCGCAGGGTGTGCTGGGGTTACTTGGGAAGGGTCTGCGGGTGATATCTTCATTTTGGAGGTTGGAGCAGAAGGGAGGAAGAGGCAGATTGGAAGTTTTGTGTGAGTGCGTTCCGATTTGAGGCTGCTTCCTTCTGCTGATAACCCTTAGGGGTCTTCTTTTCAAGTGAGGCGCCTCCCGAGGCACTTCTTTGCAGGTATAACACACATGCACACACACATTCGTAATCACGCTCTCACTCGGAGCTTGAAAAGAGAATCCTTTCTCCAGGACAAATGTGGAAACATGAGATAAAGTATTGCTCCTCTTTCCAAGTGCCACAGGAGGGGAGCCTGCCAGACTTTGAATCATAAACCGGTCTGGACTTTCTGTCACGACCATATCTGCACGACCGATTCACTCGCTTTAATACAAAGCGTATTGGAGTCCTTGTCCTACTAACGTTTAAGGTGCCTGAACAGATAAACTGCAATGCTGTCTGTTCAAAGTGAAGTTGGACTGTGTATTGATAGATTGCTTTGTGTGCCCATCTTTACATCAGAACTGTTACTTTCCTTTTCATTTTAACTAAATAGTTTTTTTTTACTGGAATAAAACCAGTTAAACAGCTTGGTAAAGCATGAGGTACATGTTTTTAAGCTTGAAACGACAAAGTATATTTTTTAACTTTGTAGTTACTGAATAATTTATGCTAGTTTAGGTCTCATAAACTGCTATAAGCTTAGAAAAAAGATGTGAAGAAGTTTAGTTAAATGTAAGCCTACAGTTGTATGCAAAAGTTTGGGTGCCCTGGTCGAATTACATATTCTGTTGATTTTCTAAGTGAAAATAAGGTAAAACCTCTACAGAGTATAGACGTCTGCACATTTTAATGCACGATTACTGTTCATTTGCTGAAATTGACATATTGGCATAGACAGAAAATGTGGCCTATGCAAAAGCACATTTTCTATTGTATGTTTTTTTTTTGTTTTTTTTTTTTGTTTTGTTAAACTCAGCAAGTACAAATTGTGCACTAAAATTTGCTGAGAAAATGCCACATAAGTTTGTTTCTTCTAGAGGATGTCTTAACTTATGTTTACTTAGAAAAGTAACAAAATGTAATTTGTCCAGGAGGAATTTCACACTTTTGCATTACTGTAAGTATTGATAAGGTGCCTGAAAAAATATTTTTTAATACATCTGACACCTTAAACTCATTCATGTATTTATTCATTCAAAAATGTAGAAATTAGTTTCATACACTGTAATGCATGCACTGTGAATTTCCTTGTTGTGGGACTAAGAAAGGATTATTTTATCTTAATACAAAAGCAGCATGGAGGCTTTGGATTGGGTAAATGAACATTTTGAACTGAAATCTAAGCTGTTATTTTACAGTTCTTTGTTTTAAGAATGTATTTCATTCAAAATGAAACCAGTTAAACTGCTTGTTAAATTAATAATTTATTGTAGTTTCTGAATAATAAATATTATGATTAACAACTGAATAATAATTATACGATTTAAGAGTTTAACAGCCAGTTTGATTTAAAAGAGTGCCATTGATGTATTCTGAACTAAAGTGAATGAAAGTTTACAGAGGAATGCATGATGATTTGGTGGTTTGTCATTTTCCTTGAAGTGATATTTCACGAAAAAAAACAAAAAAAGCAACAAAATTTCCTTGCTTTTATGAAATGAACTTGGTGTACTATGTAATTCACAATGCTCCATTCACTCCCCAGTGCATACAGTCCATCAACATATACAAAGCTATGAAAATGGGACTTATCATGGCTGTGGTATCACACACTTTTGCATATGAACACCCAGTCAGAGTTGTTATAGTCTTCAGGTGTTTTTTTCTTTCTTTCTTAACAGTTTGCTTACATTTAGACCTAGACTGATTTGTTGTTTTTTTATTTGTTTGGCTATTTTTGTTTGTTTTTGGGTTTTCTTAGAGTGGGTTTAACCTCAGTTGAAGGCTCTGACATTTAGAATAGAGGTAATTTACAGTAGGGGTGTTGCCTGGCCTAGGTATTTGGGGATATGGCCTGAGTATTTTTTAACCAGCCCCAAACCTTATAAGGTTACTGAGGGACACTTTTACCCACTCCTCAAAAGTTAAAGAAAGAGAGAATGAAAAAGAGAGCGGCACAATAGAGAAAGAGAGCAAGAAAGAAAGAGAGCATGGCATGATACAGTGAGCGAGAGAGAGGAGGTGCATACGCGTTGAGTGCAAGAGAGAAAATGTGTGAATGCCTGAAATTTCTGTGAAAAAGGCGATTCTAGCCCAATGTAAAACAATAACTCATAAACTTTAACTTATAAATGTAAACTGTAAGTAAACTGGCCATTTAAAAATTCCAAGTTCATTGAACATCAATTAGTAAATTAACAGAACAGTTACTATGACTGTTTGTTTAATACTGTTAACTATTTATTTGAAGTACAACATTAAAAATTGAAGGCAGTCAGGTTAAGTCCTAATCAGATTTTACATTGTACATAAAAGTCACATTTGAAACTAAGCTCAACCCAGCACTTTATGTGAACACATTTATATACCTGATAATATGTAGGGCTCGCTGGTCTGGGATCAGGTAGCAGATCTCTAACAATGTTCATCAGCACTTAAAATTACAAAGACAGAATACTTTGTTTTAGCATGATCTTTTATATGTAAAATATTGTTTCTTATTTGGTTTTAGGCAAGAAGAGTTGAATTATATTTAACTTTTAACATATATAAAATCTGTAGATAAAATGTTTGTATGTGGCAGGAAATTAGAGAGGAGATATATAGAAGAGATGATGTGGAGAGAGAGAAAATGTGCAGAGGACTTTAATAATGTCAATATTAGGGACACATCTCTGTTTTTGACACATTTTATATTTTCTGTTACATATATTATAAGACACACCAGTCAGCATTGCTGAATGAATGCACATTTTGTTGAATTGATGACCGCATTAAATAAAAAAGCAACAACTGCTCATTTTACAGGTTAATTAAAACAGTTTCCCAAAATAATTGTACTGTGAGCTGGGCTGAGCCCTGGATCTTTAACGCCCCTGATTTACAGCCCTTGAATTCATAAGGATAAAGCAAGGTTCGAAGATGGTCATGTAAAAATGAAAGATAACTTTTGCTATATTAAAGCGTATAAAGTGAATTTCAAGGGGAATGTGCCCGTTAATTACATTGTATCTTTGAGCATTTTGTAAAAATAGATCTCTCCTTTTATCCTCTGCAGTTCTGTGCGGATGTGCTGGAGGAGCTGGATGCTCTCCTGCCTCTGGCTGTGGCTTGTAAAGATGACACCCTGCGCTCCTGCTATGTGGAGGTTTGTGGCCGGGTGACTTCCGCTCTGCTGGCCAGGCTGGAGGAAAGATCAGGGCAGGTGCCCACCTCAGCACCCCTCAAAAACCTCCCCACACTGCTGGCTTCCAGCATCTACATCCAACAGAGACTAGCACGTTATGAGAGTTCGGTGAGAGACACCACCCGCATGTGAGTAACATCTTTTAAAGGGGCCAAAAATCTGATTAAAACATTTTCCCCTTACCCAGAGCTGATGAGAGTTCATTGACTAGACAAAACAGCTAAATTTTATCTATATCTTTGTTCAATTTTGTAGAAAACAGTATATGATCTAATACACGATGTCAGAAATCATACAAGCAAGTCTGTAACAACAGTTTAAGGCAAGTTGCTTATAATTTAGCCATGCAGTTTGCACAATTTTAACAGGTGATTATAAACTTCCAGTGCTTGTTTTTGCTAGGCAATTGCACAAGAACTGTTGAGTCTGCACATAACAGAAGTTGCTACTTTGAATCGATAGTTTGGCCAAAAGTAAAACTGACAAAATGTCTTTCATGTCATAAATGTAGTCAATCAACCAAGACGAGTTTTGCTTGCTTACTTTTGCACTGGAGCTACAAGGCTAGTGATGGTACACTGTTTAAAAAAATAAATCTTAAACAAGTAGTAACCAGGTCTTAAAATTCTGAGTTAATTGATCTTCTAATAGTAAGTTAACAGAATAAAAGTCTTAAATTTGTTCATTATTATTTGAAGTTCATTGAACTCATATTATAGCAGACCAGGTACTGACTGTTTTCAGTAAAATGCTTTTTTTTTGTTTTTATAACAGTGTAGCTGCATTAGCCTCATAGCTCCAGTGCAAAGGAAGGAAGCTTCAGACACCAGTATGTGCAGACCTTATGTGATTAAATTTCTAGTTATACACTGCTGTATATTGTGAATAAAAACAGCTGTAATAGGTCATTTGAAGTTAAAATGAAGTAGCTTGATATGCTTGATTTGCTTGTAAGCTAGTTATTATGCTGCAGTGTCATCAGACAACAGTGGCCTTATTGCTTAGGAAAGCAGTTATTTTAAGACAGTTATTTCTCATGGAACAGAACGTGATTTTAAACTTCTGAGCCAGTGTTGGTCAATAAGTGAACTGTCTGTGAAACGTTTAAAATCTTAAGTGCATTTTCTGTCTAATGTACTTTCTTGCATATGGTTTTTGTCAAGGGCAAGTACCAAGGAACTTCCTTTTGGCTGATCTTTCTTTCAGTCAAGTGAGGGTTAGAAAATGAATAAGAATTTGCTAGTTAACATTTGCCCATTTATTTTTGAATATTTCTAGAGCAAATATAAAGTAAATTAAAAAAGTATAAAAAGTATATAGAAAGTATAAAACCTACCTACCATATTTGATAATTAAAATATAAAATCTGATTTATGTCCATCAGACATTTCTCTCAATTAAATTATAGATACCTGAGGAAAGGAATGTATATTTCAAATAGCAATGCATTTTATAGATTAGGTAGATCCTAGGCTTTAACCTGTATGCTTTCTCCTACTGAGTGTTTCAAAAACTCACCAAAACCTCATGCAAGCTTCATTCCCTTCCAGCGCTCCATCCCATGCAATTCTGAGGTTCATAAATAACCCTGCGTCTCTCCGTGGATGATAAAATATCAAATATAAAACGGCACATAAAAAAAATCAGCTTTGCCTAGAAAATTAAAGTGTAACTTATGCATTTGTACATAAAAATGAGAGTTATTTGTGAAGGTGGAGGCTTTTCTGGAGAGATTTTTCAGTTTATAGTTTGTCAAGCAAGTTTTTTTCCCCCAGTAAGGCAGATTGTCAGGCCGTTGCCAGAAATACTAAAATGCCGTAATTGGATTGTAAAGAATCGGAGTGGGATCTGCATGAGCCTGCGAGTTCCTGACAGAACTATTTATCTACGGGAGGACGTGTGTTTGTCAGAAAACAGATGTTAGCCCACAAAGAGCCAAAGGGGAAGTGAGCGAGAGAGAGAGAGAGAGAGAGAGAGAGAAAGAGAGAATGAGGGAGAAAGAAATGAAGGACAGAAAAGTGGTGGGAGAGGTTGATTGTTTCAGACAGAACGTGTGGCCTCATATTTTTAGAGAGGGACTAGGGGTGGAAAAGAGGGGCGGAGAGGAAGTAGGGAGGTGGGGTATGACTGGCAGGTAATAATCGAAGCCATTTGCTGGTATTAATCACTTAATGCCACTTTGACCTGTAAGCTGCATGACTCCTGCTTGTTCTCTTAAATCTGGGCCCTGTGGCTTTGATGTGTCCGACTGCAGACCTTTGACTCTGCTGCCCATCCAGAGGAGCCAGGATGTGACGGCTGCTGTGCATGACCACCTGACCAGCCACTGTGTCCATGTGTGTGCCACCAGTATACTGCAGGATGCGGAGAGCCACTACTGGGCGGACCCCAAACCATTTTATGAGGTACAGATGGCGCAAGTGGTTCTTCCTACATTTACTGCAATTTATTAAAGCAATAAGCCACGAGAGACCGAACGTTACAGCTAGTTTAACATGATAACTAAACATTACAAGATCTTAAGAAAACAAATGAAAATAACTCATTATCCGTTGCCTGTTAGGACTTCCATAAATATGATCTTGTTGTCTGCTACATGTTAACATTCTTGCTGATGCTTTTTATGCAAGTTGCAATTTGTTGTAGTTATAATAAGTACTGTGAGTGATACATTACAATAGCCAAGACCTGGATCAATTTCTTGACATCTTGTGACCAGAGGTAGTTTTTTACCCATGCTGTAATCCTTAGATGACAGAATGCAGTTCTAAATATGTATACAGCCTTTTGCTACTCTTGAGTTTTGCAATTTAGTTATCTTTATCACTAGTTGCGCTGTCTTAATATTACCAGAGTAGTTTGGTAATGTAATTTGTATTTGTATTCAGCCTGACTGAGTGGTCATAGCCTGGATGTCTGTGTCAACATTACATGACAGGCACCATACTGAATAAGAAAAGCGATCTGGCAGATCTATTACCAGGTTCTATTGTGACATTACAGTGAAGTCAATTTAACCAGGACTGCTAATACTGAGGGAGCACCAGGCTGAGCCAAAGTGTTTCACTCCAAAAGTATGCAGACATTGTAGATTTGGTCTGGATCAGTGACTGATTTTGTCTGTAATCGCTTTAATTATAGTACCACTCAAGGTAAAACTACTCCAGTATCAATAGGACTTAAGTGATATATACTTTTTATTGAATTGAGTGATTACAATGCTAAACTGTAGGCTATATTTTAGTAGATTATTCTAGAATTAACCCAGGAAAGACAACAAAGTGTATTAATGGACAAAAAATATGCTCTTTAGCTCTTGGGTATCCTTAGTATAAATACAGAATGCATTTGCCTCACAGTGTTTAAACACTGGCAAGCCACAGTACACAAATGCCTTTCACTCCTTTTTTTGTATTTATTGTTCACAATAACCACTTGTGTTGGAGAATTTTCTTGCATTAGCATAAGTAGATTTATCTTCCTGTGTTGTGGAATATATTGCAGTATTGCATTGTAGTGACCCTCCTGCGGAAACCTAAGGCAACATTAGAGGGGACCATCTGTACAGGAAAAGTCCATTACTGTGGTCCTAACTTATGCCTCTATTAAGGCATAGCCAGACAGTGGACGAACACACGCACACATACCCTCTTTGCAGGCTGCAGAGCAGACAGGCCTGCTGTGTGCAGGTGTGAGACTGGGTGCCTGTGTCTGGCCCTCTACTGACCCACAGCCCCACACCTTCCTTGTGTATCTCCTCTGTTTCTGTCCCTCTGGCTCTCTACAGATGCAAGGGAGTCAAAGCTGCTTCTGAGTAGGTCCCAGCTGATATATCGCTTGGCCGGTAGTACTAAGACTTTTTATGGTATCAGTGAAAATGCTGCCAAGTGGCTTCTTTTTACATTGTAATAAACACATTGTTGGAATGCGTTTTTGAGGAATTTATGCTCTCTAAATTTTCATGCTCTTTTCTACTTTTTACACGAAATGCTAAGACAACTATTGTGCATTGTCATTACACAATACAGGTTGAATTGGACCTGAACTGAACATGACTATGGTTAAAATAACAAAAGCATGTAGAATACATCCAAGCCAATTTTAGCATTAGGAAAACATGTGATAACAACACCCAAAAAACCTTTATGTGAAGAAAAGTAATTAAAAAAAACTAAGGAAAGTAAGAGCCAATTGACAGAAACCATCGAAACAAAAAAAAAAAATATATATATATATAAAAATAAAAATATATATATATGTATATACATGAGAGGTTCCGCATTACAGTGATTTAACCACAGTTTAAGGGTTATTAGATATGAACCATGGAAGTCTGAGTAGAAGTTTTACAACTGCCAGTTCTATGTCCCTAAAACTGGTTGAGTCTTACAGAACTATTGGGGGGAAAAAGAGCAAGGCACCTAACCCCCAACTGCTCCCCGGGCACTGTGAATAGGGCTGCCCACCGCTCCGGGCAAGTGTGCTCACTGCCCTCTAGTGTGTGTGTTCACTAGTGTGTATGTGGTGTTTCACTGCACAGATGGGTTACATTGCGGAGGTGAAATTTCCCCGTTGTGGGACTAATAAGGGTCACTAAATCTTAATCTTAATATCAGTTCCTTAAAATTGACATTTATATCAAATATATCAAAATAATTTACATTTTGATTGGGCCACCTGTTTGGAGCACTGAAGTGGGTGGAATTTGGATGTGTAGTCGTGCTCTAGTATGAGTGGCTCAATTCTGGCTCTCTAGTGGAGCTCGTGCCAGTCCTCATTACAACACATGTTGTACATGGCTGTTAATAATCTGTCTTTGGTCACCCTCAGTGCTGTTTCCTCCCTGCCTGAAAACAATTAGACTCACAGGAAACTCTCTCTCTCTCTCTCTCTCTCCCTCTCTCTCCCTCTCTCTCTCTCTGTCTCTATCTCACTTTCTCTCTCTCTCTCTCTCTCTCTCTATCTCACTTTCTCTCTCTCTCTCTCTATCTATCTATCTATCTATCTATCTATCTATATATCTATCTATCTGTACTCTCTCTCCATAATGTTGCTGTAACCCTTTTGCAAGAGTCGTTTGTTTTTCTGTCATCTTTGCAGTGTGTGTGTGTGTGTGTGTTTGTGTTGGGTGATCTTCTGAAGAGTGCTGATGGTTTCTCCAGACTAGGCCTTCAAAGCCCTGATGTTCTGTGTGTGTGTGTGTGTGTGTGTGTGTGTGTGTGTGTGTGTGT